>OZ001656.1:12644130-12950585 GCA_963924145.1 Pyrausta purpuralis
GTCTATATAGAGAAATTGCTGGCGGCGCGAAGGAAGTGATAGAAGGACAAACGTGAGAGCTTGATTGAAACTACGATAGGTATATAAACATAAACATACAAACAACAAAAAATAAACATACATACTACTTATTACATAAATACCGTATACATTAATACATAATTATGGAATGATAAACATACACATAGTACATACACATAATAATAATACTAATGATACTAATGGTACACATGTGAGAAAAAAAGAAGAGGTCAGTGAGACAAGTTCGATATCTCTTCCCTGTAAAGTGCTCGGAGGGCCATCTTGAAAGAGAATTTGGAGGTGGATGCTTGTACTGTCTTTGGGAGGCCATTCCAAAGTCGAATGGCTGTGAGGGTAAATGAATTGGACATGAAGCCAGAAGAGTGACGCGGAGTGAACAGTTGGAGAGAGCTACTGGAGCGAACGGACAGGTCATAAATAGTATGGAGATACGAGAATTTGTCTTTAAGGTACGACGAAGAATTGGGATTGAAAAGAATGAAATACAACATGCAAAGTGTTCGAATGTGTCTACGCTGCCGGATGGGAAGCCAGCCAAGCTGGGTGCGAAATTGGGAGATGTGATCATATTTGCGAAGACCAAACACAAATCTGATGCAGTTGTTAAGGAGCCGGTCCATCTTATTAAGGAGATCCTGAGAGATGTTAGTACAGCAGATATCACTGTAGTCAATTATAGGTAGTACCAGAGACTGTACGAGAAGGGCCTTTGTACCAGAAGGGAGAAAATGTTTGAAGCGGTACAGTGCTCGTAAGGCGCCGGTAACTCTCCTGCGGACTTCCTTGATGTGTTGAGCCCAACTCAATGTGCAGTCCATGTAGAGTCCCAAGTTTTTGACGTGGGACGAGTACACATCGACCTCACCATCGAAGACTATGGGAGGTAAGGTGTTCTGGTCAATTTTGTGTAGTTGCCCCGGGCTGCCTATGACTATAGCTTGGCACTTGCTGGGATTAACTTTGACACCAAACCTATTGGACCAGCTGCTGATTTCACGAAGATCCTCATTGAGCTGGTAGATGGCGCCGTTGATCGAAGAAGGATCCGCTTGAGAGTATAGTTGGAGGTCATCAGCGTAGAGATGGAAAGAAGAAGTAAAAAGAAGGAGAGTTAAAAGATTAATAAATACAGAAAACAGGATTGGAGAGAGTATGCCTCCCTGCGGCACGCCAACCAACAAGTCAGCCCAGTTTGAAAAGGATTGACCGCGGCGAACCGCTTGCTGGCGACCCCGAAGGTATTAAGAAAACCATTCCACAGCTGAAGATGAGACTTGGAGGTGGGATAGGATAGCGAGGAGAATGTTATGGTTGACTGTGTTGAAGGCATTAGAGAAGACAATCACGCTTATGTCTAAAGGCTATTATAAGGTTCAAGACTACCTGAACGACACGAATGTGTGGTCTGTCCAGCCTGCACCGACTGATGTACTTACCTTTGATGATTTTGATTTTACGGCAGCTAGTGGTGACTGAGTTTGTTCCGGCGTTTCTTCTCAGTCTCGAAGCGCTGGTAGGGCCCAAAAGATAAGGAGACATGATTCGGCCCCTTCAGAGCACATTTATTTTTATTTTATTTTTCACTGTACATTTGACGGTCATAAGTGGCATATTGTGTCCTAAATTGAATAAATATTTTGAATTTTGAGACAAGGATAGTCAAACGCGACTTCTCCATGCCCGCCCTCACGTCGTCAATGATTTTAAGGAGAGCCGTCGTCGTACTGTGTCTAGGTCGAAATCCGGATTGAAAATCACTCAGCAGATTATTGGCGAGAACTAACTTGGAAAATTGTTGGTGAGCCACAAGTTTTGAAAGAAAGGGAAGGATTGAAATTGGTCGGAACTGATGGACAGAATTGGGATTAGGAACTTTAGGTAAGGGAATTATATGCGCGCGACGCCAGATAGAGGGAAAGTAACTACTGTTAAAAGAAGAGTTAATTATGTGCGTAAGAACAGGAAGAATTTCATCTAATATGTATATTAGCATAGTTCTACTGACGTCGTCACAACCAACAGCCTTGGATTTAATAGAAAGGAAAATTTTGCGAGTCTCATCTACGCTCACTGGGGAGAAAGAGAAAGAACAAGGTAGTTGGAGGTTAGGAAGACACTCGATATCCGAAATAGTGGAGCGTTTTACAGCATTATCCAGAAGAGAAGCAGAAGAGAAATGAGTGTTGAGATCATTAAGTGAAAAGCTAGAAGGGTGATCGTTAGGAGGTGATCTGCCGAGACCAAGGGATTTCAAAAACATCCAAATATTAGGCCCTGAAGCGTTCGCGATATTCTGGTGAATATGACGGCGTTTGGCGGCTCTCACCAAGTAATTGCAACGGTTCCTAGCCCGCTTAAATGCGTCTCATTTTTCTATACAACGATTTTTTTAAAGCGACGAAAAGCGTTGTTCCGCTTAGTCATGGTGGTGGCTGGTGGTCGCTTAAGGTCGTTGGGTGCATGTGTATCAAACAGTTTCAGGACGAATTCATTAAGAGTGTCAACTTTTCTATCTACAGTGTCCGCGAGAATCACTAGAGACCAGTCTAGCGCCAAAAAGTCAAGTTTGAGTTGGTTTTGGTCAAGTCTAGCGAAACTACGCAATCGTACAGTCTCCGGTCTACGTTTGGCGGGACGGAGATTATAGCAGAGGTAGATCAGGTCATGATGAGAAAAACCGGGAGCGAGCAGCTGGCCATGCTTAGCACAAAGCTCCGGGCAGGAGATAATGATGTGATCTATCCAGGTGTCATCTGTGTAAAGATTGTGGTGGGTAGGTTGCAGCGGTAGTATATGGAGCTTTACAGAATCCATTATCGTAGTGAGTTGCGATGAACGGTTGTCTTGCTTCAAGAGGTCAGTGTTAAAGTCCCCGAAGACTATTATATGCGAGTAACATTTATTGTATTGAAAACTGATTGTTTAAGGACATAAAATAAAGTTCAAAAAATTATCATCTAATCATAATAATAAATAATTTTGTATTTTACAAGTAGAATCTATTCAATAAAGGTTTGTTTTAAGTTCGGCCTTACTACAATTGCATAACGTGTTTGATTTGGTTGTAGAATGAAAAATATTGATTTTGTGACAAAACTTATATTTACCCTTAATTTTGGTATTTACCCTCGTTTTTACCCATTTTGGGTAAATACCGGATAGAATCCCATCACTACCTACTATTAATATTGAGGCGGTCGATGTTGTAGAATGATTAACTTGCAAAATTCAAAGGGCTTGCCAAGCTGAGTTGTATTGACATGCGCTCGGATGGTGTAAGACACGGGTTACCTTGTTCCTTGCAGAATTATTATACGTTACGCATACCATTTCCTACCTCTACCATTACCTTATTACATACCAAAAGTAGTGATGTGTATAAATGTATAGTATCTTTTATTTCTTCTAACAATATAAACATTTAATATGTTTTATTATATTCTTTATTGCACTTAAAAGTTGTATAGGAAATACATGAAGTCACAATGTGAACAAAGGTGGGCTTATCCCTAAAAGAGATCTCTTCTTCCAGCCAACCCATAGGTGTTGGAATTGTAATATTTGCGGTTATCGGCAGTGCTAAATCAAATAACAAAAAAGAAAAGTTATAATGTTTTTATTTTTTTTAATTTTAAATAATAATAATTAACTAAATACAATAAATACATATTGAGATAACGTATATATCCATATATAAAATAAATATATGTATACATTTATACTCTACGAACAAGAGGGTATTTGAGAAAGCAGATGTTATTTTACTCTTTTCTTGAATATATGTATATTGGAGCTTTCTTGCAGTTCTAGCGGCAGTTTGTTCCAGAGTCTAGCAGAGTAGACTGAGAATGAGTCAAATAAAAAGTTGGTATTGCTCCTTGGAATTTCGAGTGTGGCGGTGATGTAAGGTCTCCTAGAGCGTGTGGGAGGTGTTTTATTCATGTATATAAGCATAAATATGTTTTATTCCTTTCCTTTCCTGATCTTTTCTGATGTAATTCCGCATTTTCCGCAAATGTTTCCTTTTTCCCCGTTTCCCCGTTTTAACTCATTGAAATGCGAGGTGGTCCTTATTTCAATGCTCTACAAGGAAGCTAAGCCCAGGAACAGTGATCCGAGTAAGATTAGATTAGAGCTCGCTTCATCATAAATTTGACTTTAACGTTATTGTTTTTTGACAATTCCACCAACAAATGGAATAATTGACTCGAAAAACAAAACAATTTCTAAAATGAAGAATTAAGGTCCATCCTTCCCTTTTCGTCTCCCGTGCAAAGCTTAACTTTTGCTTATGTGGATAATTTTATCCACATCGCTAAAGTGGATAATTTTAATGTGGATAAAATAATTTTATAAAGACAAAGGCTGGCGTTGACAGATGAATGGGATGAATTTGACAGATGACAGCGACAGCCAACCAAACTTAAGCGAGGGATACACGTTCAGTCTGTTACCAATCAGTAATCAGTCCAGTCCATCAGTCTAAATTGACACCAGAATGGTCTTTCAAGGGTTATATTTTCATTATTCTGTGTGTTAGGCATGGAAATGATTACTACTTTTAATTAGTTTTCATTTCATAAATTGATCAATTTTTCATATGAAATCACATGCGATATTTCATATGAATTTTACGTAATATTTCATATAATTATGTACACAAAATGTGCAATTTTCGGGTACGTATTACAATACTGAATTTTAAAATACCGAATTTCATAAGCCCTACGAACGGAAGGCCGAATTTTAGAATGCCGAATGTTTATATGATCGAAAGTTCTAAATACCGAAAGTTTGAAATCCCGAAAATTCAAAATACCGAATCTTATAAGACCTATGATTGAAATGCCGAATACTAAAATGCCGAATTTTAAAATACCGACTGTTTATATGTCCGAAAGTTCAATATACCGACTGTTTATATGACCGAAAGTTTAATATACTGAAAAATTTAAAACCCGAAGATTAAAATTCCGAATTTTACAAGACCTATGAACGCAACGCCAAACAAATTGTATACCATTGAGATTGAGGTTCATTAAGAAAAACAAATTTTGATTGACCCCGAATCGCCGTGGTCCTTCGCTGTAGTACTAGTCTGCCCGATACTAGAGTGTAATTCAAAAGCCGGAGGCGCGGAGGGAGAGCAGCCTTCGCCTGCTGTAGCAAATCTCAGTGGGTGGGTGCCTGAGATTCGCTACGCTAGGGCGAAAGGGCTGCACTTCCCGCAGCGCCGGAGAAGAGCAAAACCTATGCATGCTGCTACATGCATGCCTGTTTGATTGCTTGCATGCTGCATGCCTGCTTGCTACATGCATGGCTGTTTGATTGCTTGCATGCTGCATGCCTACCGCAAAGTTAATCTTACTTTCGGGATTTTGAACTTCGGTATACTAACTGTAGGTATATTAATCTTCTTGATTTTAAACATTCAGGATATGAACCTTCGGTATTTCAAACTTTCGGGATTTCGAACTTTCGGGATTTTGAACTTTCGGATATTTGAAAATCGGCATATTGAGCTTCGGTATATCAGGTATAGGTATTTCATTCGTTCGGTATTTTGATTTTCGACGTTTCAAGCGTAGGTATTTCATTTGTAGGTATTATGAACTTTCGGTATTATAATACGTACCCCAATTTTCGTACCAATCCACCTCAAAATCATATAGAAATGAACTCAACTTTACGACTATGATAATAAAATTCAATTTTTTACTGCTGGGCGTCGTGTCAATCATTCATACTCACTCACTCGCGCTCAAGGATTTGAAGGAATGAAATGCGTAATGATCTATGATTTCTGATTTCACAGAGAGCGATTTGTAGCAGTCTAAATGAAAATAAGTAGCAGGTTTGAATAATGATTTTCATTTCATATGAAATTTCATCTGCTATTCATGAAATGTACCATCACAGATTGATTAGTATCACAGATTAGTAAGAGATTAGTATAGTAAGCGTATGCTACGTAGACTCCGTGTATGTCACACCATTATTTTACGATCATTATACTTTAAAGAATAAGACTGAAAAAATAAAACCGTGAACATTTACCATTATTTCGAAAATTCTATCTGTCAGTCTAGCTAGCAGATTGATGGGCTGGACTGAAATAAGACTGAACGTGTAATCTTATGGTAAAGAATTGATTGATTTAATCGTCAACGTCCACTGACCAAAGACTTTTGACGACACACCACAAAATTCGTGTGCGAATGTGTCTTGTGGGTAGTCTTAATGTTTGATGACTTTTTCTTTGTTTAAAAACTTGATTTTGTTATACTTGAATGGTGAAAACTTAAAGAATATAAAATGAACGACGAAAAGCAACCGCTTTTAACAGGACCCAGCATTCCGCTCGATAGCAGCGATATACAAAATGTAGAATTGATCACAGATCCATCAGTGCCTAAAGATGAAAAGAGCAAAACTGACTACCATCCAGCATCCGAGAGATGTCTGGAGCACCCAACATCAAATTTTGATACATTGATTCACCTTCTCAAAGGGAATATCGGTACAGGAATACTTGCTATGCCAGATGCTTTTAAAAATGCAGGTCTGCTACTGGGTGAGTATTTTATATTTTTTTTGTTCAGACAATTTCTTCATTTTTTTATTATTGTAAAAATACCAGTATAATGTGTGTCAATGTCTTTTAGAATGTTGAAAATATTTATACTGCTTGGGTACCAAGCTGTATTTTTTTTTGACAATATCTAGATCATTAAACTTTTCTAGGTGTATTTGGAACTTTATTTATGGGTGCAATTTGTACACACTGTATGCATATGCTTGTGCAGTGCTCTAATGAACTGTGTATAAGAAACCAAAGACCGGCTCTGGGCTTCTCAGAAGTTGTAGAAGATGCGTTTACATCTGGACCAGTCCCGCTGAGGCCTTACGCAAAGAAAATGAAGTAAGTGCTTATCAATCTTTGGATATTTTTTAACTAATATTAGCATAAATTTGAAAAAAGTTATAAAAAAACTTTTTGTTTATATATATATGTTTAATTAGACTTGAAAGTATTAAAATAATAATTCAAAGTGCCTACTATTATGTTTGTGTAGGTGGTATAAATTCATAGAAATAAGAAGCCTTAATCAACAAGACCCAATATGAAAGTCTTCATAAAATTAAAGTTACTTAGAAAATCCTGTATTGTATTTTATTATACTGTATCAAAGATATATATTTAAATATTTTTACTAGCCTTATTTCACATGCTGAATTGTGACTAATAATTAACCCATTTGTGTCTGTTGTTACAGGAGTGTTATCAATGTATTTTTGGTGATAACACAACTGGGATTTTGCTGCGTTTACTTTTTGTTTGTTGCAACTAACCTTCAGGACACAATGCATTTTTTCCATATAAAACTCAGTGTCCACACTTACTTGGCTTTGTTGTTTCCAGCTATATTAGCTTTAGCGATGGTGAAGAATTTAAAATATTTGACCCCAGTCTCTTTAGTGGCTTCAATAATGACAGCTTGGGGTTTAGTTGTAACGTTCTATTACATACTGCAAGACTTGCCGCATACTAATACAGTAAAAGCGTTTTCTACCTGGCGTCAGCTACCTTTATATTTTGGAACAGCTATTTATGCATTTGAAGGCATTGGTGTGGTAAGTTTTACTATAATAAATCTTAATAAGCTTAGTATTGCAACGCAGGGCTTTGATAACAATAAATGTATATTTCAAAACAGTTTTACCTTAAACACCTAAAAACTTTTGAGTTTGATTTATTTCAAACAGAATCATTATAAAAACATTATTGCAGAGAACAAAATTTTAAATTGATCTTGTTCAATGAAATATTTTAAAAACCATTTTCCACATTTTAAAAACAAAAGTAATTCACAGCCCGCCCACTTGTAATTTTACAGCTGTGCAGATAGGTATACTAAGTAATATTATTTTTTATATGCAGTATTTTATTTATTTTAATTTTATCTTGCTTCCTGCGGATAAACTGTTTTTTATGCTCTCACATTACATTCTCATTTTGTTTTTGTTTTTATTTTGAACAAAATGTTTTACAAACTTATACAGGGAGCTATTCCGATATTTTTAATCATTAGCAATGTTTCAAGCCCCATTAGAATGTGTTTATTCGGTAGGCATATTTTTTTATATAAATTTATGTAGGTCTATTGCCAAACTATGTAACAACATCTGGAAGCATAAAAGCATATCTCAAAAAAACTTTCTACCTATTTGGGTATATATTCCCAGAAATATAAATTCTATTTATGTCCTAAAATCAATCTTCTATTTCCTTTTCTTTGTTCCAATATATTACAGGTTAATTTAGTGTTAAAATGCAACATAAATACATACTTTCACAATTAATAATGGGTGCTAGATTAAATATGAACTTATACTTTAGGACTTCTATTCATCGCATCAAATCTCATTTATCCCATATCTAATCATGCGTTAACGAAAAATCTTCAAGTACGTAGATTTGATTGACGACGCGTTTGGTTAGTGGTTAGAGCTCCTGGCTTCTATGCTGGCCGTCGCGGATTCGAATCCCGCAAGGGACAGATGTTTGTGTGATGAGCACGATTTTTTTTCTTAAGTCATGGATGTTTATTATGTATTAACGTATTTAAGGGAGTCGCCCCCGTCAAAATCGTCGTCTGGTATTTGTGACACAATTAAGAAAATTCCTAATTTCGGTGTGATGTCTGGCTCATATTTAATATTTATTTATAGGTACCTACATTTACTTACATCTGGATCCTTAGGACGTATTTAAGATCCCAATTCTTCCACTCTCAATTATTTTGTCCCTAGAACATGTTTTAAAAGTGTGATTACTAGTAATTACAATAGATAAGTAAGATAAACAAAACTCTTGTATTCTGGTAATAGTCAGTTACGCTTTGTTTGTTTATTTGTTGTAGGAAAGTTACAGTGACCCAAGCAAATACTTATTTGTAATGAACTGTCTTTACATTAAGTGTCGTAATTAATAAAGGTAGGAAGTGCAATCAATCAGGCTACCGGGCGGTTGTTACGTAGATAAAGGTAGTTATTGTGGCTTATTAAAAAGGGTGGTTGAGTGATATGGATAGTAGATGTGAATGCTCTTATAGATAAATGGTTATTCTGCTATTAACCGCTCCGGCTGAGTTGTATTTTACCGGATGGATTCACGAAATGCCAAAATTGAAAAACTTTTTGATGTATTATGATATGTAAGAGAAGGCGAGCTTTCGTGCAGTCCATCTAAATTAACCATGGAATATGTTAATGGCCGCTAAAGGCAATAAAATAAAGGGATCAGGGGAATATAGATTGTCGTATAACACGCTATCTCATTTTAAAGTGATCTGCTGGGTATTAGTACTGAATACTTGCTGCATTCTCAAGCTGTTGACTGGTAGACAATGCCATAAGGGATTAAGTCCAACTCAGTCAATAAATACTTATATACTTACGAGTCTTATACTGACTATTACGTCACTAAAATTTAATTTCGTGTTTCAGGTTCTGCCCTTGGAAAACAATATGAAGACTCCAGAGGATTTTGGCGGATGGTCAGGGGTGCTCACCCTAGGCATGGTGATAGTCGCCTCACTCTACACAGCGATCGGATTCTTCGGCTACTTGAAGTACGGCGAACACGTACTTGGCAGCATCACTTTGAATTTGCCAAATGACTTGTAAGTATTAAATAGATTAGATATTAATTACTGACCAATAATAATAGGAGTTGCCTCTTTAAGACACTACTGACATATTTTTTTTCGTGCATCGATAAAAAGTCCGGTTGGAAAATGATTTCGCGGGCGATGACACGAAACCTCGTTTTAGTAGATTCCACCAGTAGGCTCATCCCTTACTAAAAACAATAATGTTACTGACTACCATCATCCAAAATTCTATAAAATAGTAAAATAACACAAATCAATTCATTTTACAATATTATCTTACTTCTTGTTTGACAGAAGTGGCCCATAATGGCCACCGGCCACATGTCTTCGCGCACGATCCTAATAGTAAAACGTGTTGGTATTTATTCACTATGTATGGTAAAAAAAACGATGTTACTAAACTTTGTGTTATGAGGCAGAAATAAAACTATCAGCCACCCGGTGTCGAGTCGGGTTACATTTGTGTAACCACATGATGAGAACTATTAAGATTTTAAGTCCGCCTTTTGTACCCTACGCAAAAATTTAGACCTTTTTATGAAAAAAAGTGATATGCATTCGTATAACACAAGAAATAAAAACAAACTTGTCATTCCAAATTTCAGGTTAGCGAAAATAATGAATTCATTCTTGGGAAATTGTGTCAATTTTTTCAATAATTATACCTAATAATACTACCGCACTACCGAATCATAAATTTAAGTTACATGTCAAAACTACCCTAAATGTCGAAGGGGTATTATAAAATTCTAGACTATCTTAATGACGAGAATGTATGGACAGTCCAGCCTGCACCAAACTGATGTACCTACCTGTTTGATTTGTATCATTTTTGTGGCAGCTGGTGGTGACTGAGTTTGTTCCGGCGTTTCTTCTCAGCACTTGTCAGATTGTCTGTGTCTTGTTTCGAAGCGCTAGTAGGGCCCAAAAATAAGGAGACATGTTTTAGCCCCATATGGGCCATAATTGATTGATTTAAACTAATTATTGACGTTCATAAGTGGCATTTCGTGTCCTAAATTGAATAAATTATTTTTGACTTTGACTTTTGACTAAAATTTGTGCGTTAACGTTTCAAAATCATCATGTATATTACAGATTAGCTCAAAGCGTTCGAGCAGTGATGGCAGCTTCCATCTTTCTCTCTTACGGACTCCAGTTCTACGTGCCCATGAACATTGTCTGGCCGTACGTCAAGTCCAAGTTGACATCTGAGCAGGCGCTCAAGCATGGCGAGGCGGTGACACGGTTCGCACTTATATTCATAACGTGTAAGTATTGTTGCATCCATTAGGGGAGAGAGGGGCAAAGTGGAAGAGGGGGGCAAAGCGAAAAATTTGATTTTACCAACACTCTTTCACCCAACGGCACCCGCACCTCGCACAATCCTAGCGCACGTCCGACCAAGGTCATTGACCAAAATCAGTCCGGCTAGCACCACCTAGCGGCTACCCGGCTGCGCGATATGTATTGAGTGAGTTTTTTATGAAATTCAAGGATTTTGGAGGCTGGATATTTATGATAAAAGTGTGTAGTGGCGGTGTATTTATTATTTTAATCTAATATCTGTTTATTCTACTACACTCAGATATTTAGTAGATTGAACAAATTTAAATATTTGTTTAGTAATGAATTGAAAACTATATTATTATCATAAAGGCAAAGTGGAAAGAATTACAAGGGGGCAAAGTGGAATGATTTCCACTTTTGTTGACAGTTGATTTAATACGTTATATTAAAGCGACATCAACTTTTATTTCATAACTACAAAAGAAAAACAAACCAATGCTCATGAACGGAAGGTCAAATGAGAAGAGCGATCGAGCGAGTTCGGTATCCAAAAAAATGGTATCCCAATTGGAACTCTCCATCGCTCATGAACTTTGTGGTGAAATTGAAGGTGGTTGTTTTGTTTGTGTTAAATATAGGAACTAATGCATTTTTATGTGAATGTCAAATATGTGCCCTTTTAAATTAAATAAAAAATCACTTTACCTACTCCTAATGATGAAAAGTGGAAAGTCTTTGATTTAAAATAGTTCCTTTATACTAAATTATTTGATTATCTTACTTAATTTTATTGATTTCATTAGTATAATACTCAAGTTGATGGGAAATACGCCAAAAAATCCCTTTTTCGCTTTGCCCAATGTGCAATTCCACTTTACCCTTGTGATAAGGACAAAGCGGAAAATTACTACTTCTAAAAAAAGTTAATTTATTACCAAAATGGTTAAGAATTCGTTAAAAATATTTAACCCTATCTGTAATACAATAGTTCTAGAACCATTACGATTAAAATTTGACTTCAGAACTACTCTAGTCCTTTTTATTTTTTCGATTGAAGTTAAGTATTCCACTATGCCCCCCTTTCCCCTATGTCAAGTCGATCCATTTAATGAAGGTCGCAGATGTAAACAAATATGGTTGAATAATAGTGTGATTGATGTAACAGATATCAGTAGTCAGACATCATGTTTAAAATAATCAGAATGGTACTAAATACTATCGAGGTCAGCGCCGCCTTTCCACCATAAGGGCCAAAATGACTGACACCTCGTGTCGTCTTTTGTTTGATTGAAGTGAGTGACGCCCGTTTTTGTTTCGTGTGCACAATCGATTTTCGTTTGAATGTTGTTAAGCTCCCAAAACCATGACCGTGCCTAATAGCCCCCCTAGCCGATTTCGACTACGGTGGCCAGTCACAACGACTAACCGACTGCGCGGGACATATTATAGTACACAAGTTTGTGCGCAAACACAGGTGCACTCTCTATTCCTTTCACTCTCATAGCCCGATGGGACAGCAATCTGACACGACCGGAGAGAGATCAGGAGCAGGGCCAACGGCTTTACGTGCTTTTCCGAGGCACGGAGGTGAAACACCGCCATCTGTTAAACTCCGGGCTACCCTAAGAATTTCTCAACAGAAAAACTCAGGTATATATTTTTGGCCCGACCCGGGGATCGAACCCGGGACCTCTGGCGCAGCCGTCGCTTTAAAGTGCGACCCTTCTACCGCTGCGCCACCGAGGCAGTTAAATCGTGCCTAATTGGTACGGTCCTAATATGTATCTGTAGTACCTACTCCTAAATTTTGGTCTTGAAATTTGTAAAAAAGCCTTGGGAATGTATGATATTGCATGCTTGAATTCAATAACCTCTCAAAATGTAGGTATTAGATCGTGAATTTGTTTATTAACTTCCCACGGAAAATAAACCGCTTAGTATCTAATATCTCTATTTGTGTTGTTTTAATTATCCAGTAATAATGTAGATAGTACATTGACCTAGATACCTACCTATCGTAGGTTATCTACTGCGAGGGGAAGAAACTGTGATCATATTTGGGTGTATGGAAATCGGGTAATTTATTGAGAGCATTGACCACGTGAATATGACTAATAAAATATTCTTTTTTTAAGAACATTGACCCCGTAAATATGACATAAACTAGATACTTATAGTTAAATGATACTTATAACGGTATTTTTTAAGAATATTTAAAAAATATAGGTTCTTTGCGAGCGGTGAAATTGTGCTGGACCGGAGCGGTGTGTGGATACACCATAATAAAAATTGAAAATCCAAAATGGATTGTCTTTATAACGTCATTCTTATTGTGGAATTTCCCAGTTTAGTAGCACAGAGGAACGTTCCGTTCTATTATAATGAAATATGACATAGCCTTATCCTATCTATTGAAATATTATAGCAGTTAGTTTATCTTTATCGTGCCAATATAAATGATACATGAGTGTGCTGTACAATGAATTCGATAAACCTGGTCGATCATTTTGGAAGTATGAGGTACTAACCTATTTACTCTGATTGGACCTAGAAATCTATCTCAGAAAAGAAATAACTTCATTTATCATATCATAGTAATTATACTACTAACATTCTTTGTGTCTTTTGTTTTCGATAGGAAATGTAATGCTCCTGGAGTTTGTTTTTTTCTTAGAACAGCTTCTCTGTTAAACACTTAGGCCTTTAGCAATATTTCCTGTTGTCTATATTGTCTTGTGACAAGCGGTTCCCTGCAGCTTCATTCGCGATCTTACAAAATTTCTCTATACAGGGCATCTGTGCTACTCCCACGGTGGCCCACGTAATGTGCTACATTAAGTGAAGTTTCTTTAAAATCCATTCACTCGTTATTTCATGAAGGACTTTCACATTTATAAAATTCGTAGCGTGAAATTACATTCGGAACATTTTCTTGACGACATCGAATCTAATCAGATACATGCGCATTAATTTCGATGAATAGTACACAAAAATATACTTTACGAGTTGAAACTGTTTTACGAAAAATTGCTGCAATATCATTTGCAGCAATTTTTCGTAAAACAGTTTGAATTGGAGCTATTGTTTATTATTGAAAAAAAACACTTCATTCGCGCACATTTTTTTAAAACTATACGCCTGCCGTTTCAAATGCTTACGGCAGGCGTATAGGAACAACTCAGGTGTTATTTATCACAACAAGTGGTTGGGTTTATCTTAAGCATGTCCACATAGGGACCGTTCAAGTATTACGTAAGCAGATTTATGACAATTATTTACCCCCTCCTCCCCCTTGTCAGCAAAAGTAAGCAAAGCTCTTACTCCCCCCTCCTCTGCTTACGTAAACGCTGTACCCAATAATAATAATAAATAAGCAAAAATTAAGCAAAGCTACCGCAAAAACTTTCCATAATTTCATTACCTACTACACGAGCTAAGCAAGCGATGTCAAATATCGCATAACAATTGTCTTAGATTGATTTATGACGGGGAGTATAAATTTAAGACTGAAACGTCAACGCTCCCAGGCCGCAGTTTGTGCATCTTTTATCTAAACGAAACTTTTACCGAAAATGGGTTTGTTTTTCAAACAACGACAATGTGTGGGTTGCCAATATGAAAAAGAAAATACTGCCGGTCTGCTGACGTAATCACCATCCCGACCCCCCCCCCCGACCCCCATGTCATCAAAAATAAGCAAAGCAAAGACCCCCCCGCCCCCCTATAGTGCTTACGTAATACTTGAACGGCCCCATACTGCAGATTTTGTTTATGTCAGCTATACAACGTGTAACGTTAAATGCGCAAAACCTGGAAATAGTTTACCTGGAAGAACGAGCAGAATCAATTGAACCACTTTTTAATATGTCCCATTTTTTTCAAAAACAAACTTCATTCAAATGTTGCCCAGTCTATTTATTAATCCCTAATTGAGATAAACCATCACGTGCGCAAATGCGCCAAAATACGTAAACAAGCAATTTTTAGTGCTTTAACCTCCTAAGGCGCAATTGCGGTGGCGGTCGCGTTACCGCGGTGGACTGCGTGCGCGTACGCAATTCGCGCGGTGTCAGGATACACGTTACGTAAACAGTTATAAAATCTTATTGAAACAAGCTATTATCATTCTGTAAAAAGCTTATTGTTACTGAATAAATAACCTATGCTTGTAATAAAAAAAAATGTATTCAAAAATGAAAAAATAGAACCAAACAAATTCGTGGTAGGGTGACGACATATACGAAAAAAATTGCGAGAAAAAAAAATCGAATTTTAATCAATAACTGACAGCAACCGGATGTGTTTGCGGTCTATGGTGTAGAAACATCTGTTTTTTACTCATGAAGGTCAACATGCCCAAGGAATAAGCATTTATACACCCATTTTTTTTTTTTGCAAAAAAGTAATTAAAAAGCGCCCACAGGTGGGCGCTTGGTAAAATCGCGAAACTCATGCTCAGCGCCCACCATCGGGCGCTCTGGCTATCCAAGGGTTAAGAGCGTGATAGTAATAAAAGTGTCAGTCCGGCGCATTGGCCCGGTGATATAACTATCTGCCAACTCCTCTCTCGACTCGACAGAGCGTCGTCCGCAGAGCGAGAAATGATCACAAGCACCAGTAAAACTGAAACACCACATAAAACAGATTTTTTTTTCAGATGTAGGTCAATTGAATTATAAATCAATTGAGGTGTTGCGCATTTAATATTACACGTTATTTAATCCCCACGCCTGTACTACGCTTTGTTTGACCGATGTAAGAGAAGCCACGGTCACATTCTAGTCTGTACACCCCTGCATCTTGAAGAGGTATGTAACAACCTGCCAAGACAGGAGGTAAAAATTGGTTAATCTTCTTTTGCGGCTTGAAGTAGGTTAAGATAGAAGCTCGCTTCAAGATGTTTCCTTGTTGTTAGTACTGCGGGTTGGCATTCTACTGTCACGGGCTTGGCACGGGCTGCCACGATGTGGTACTGGAAGCTGGTTGTCCCGGAGCACCTTCCTTACTATTGAAGCTCAGCAGCCAGGTGTCAGTTGTCACAGATGCCCCTCGCTCTCGGAAGCAAAGTTTTGCTTACAGTAGCTATAGTGAGAAGCACCATTAAAATATTTATCGGTATCCATTGAAATAGTAAAATATCTAAGAAAGCCTCTCTTTCCCAGTAGGCACTTAAGGTGAGTGCCCAGGGCACCCCCCTCAGATAAAATACAAAGTTCCTAGTTTCTGTCAAATCTAATGCCGTCTTTACATAAAGGTCCGCAGGCCACCTAATCTTAGAAGGACCCAGACGGCTGACTAAAAAAAAAATCTCATTCTCATCGCGCAGTTGCAAGTACTTTCATCGTCCACGTACTACTTATAGTTAAGGGACTAACAGCCGGTTTCTGATTTGAGCATTTGAGTGAAAATCTGTTGAGATCTGCTCAAATAGTTGATGAGTACTTAAGTTTCCTACGTTTCATTCGTAAATTTTAGATTGTCTCAAACCACATTCAACTGAGATTTATCCTTGATTATACTGCAACGTTCCGTTACAAGTAAAAACAACTGATTTTTACCGGTTTTTATTTAAAAAGAGATTTGGTTTCATTATAGGCATTAATAAATCCTGGATTTCATTATGTCACTCATATATCCCTAAAAGCATTAGTTTGCGAATAAGATTTTAAGTTAAATAGGCACTATTCTACATTTTGATTAAATTCTTAAAATTAAATTGCGAACAATTGCCGAGAACGGAATCTCTTTTGTCAATCAATCAATGTATGTCAATGTCATACTCAAACTTGATAATGTTTGGTTTGATTTCCTGCAATGTTTATGATTGAAAAGTTTATTAGTTGAAGAACTTCGAAATACATTCATCATCATCATTATCAGCCAAAGGACGTTCACTGCTGAACTGAACATAGACCTACCCCACAGTTTTCCACTGCGGCCGATCACAAGCGGGCTGCATCCAGTGTGATCCCGCGATCTTAACAAGGTCGTTCGACCATCTTATCGGTGGAAATCCCACGCTGCGCTTTTGATCGAAAGGTCTCCAATCTAGAACTTTCAACTTTCTGCCCCAGCGGCCATCAGTTCTTCGCGCTATGTGCCCTGCCCACTGCCACTTGAGCTTACTAATTCGTAGGGATATGTCCGTTACCTTAGTTCTTCTACGTATCTCTGTATCGTCTGATTCGATCTCGTAGAGAAACATCCAGCATATCCCTCTCCATCTCTCGTTGTGTGATTTTGAGCTTCTTTATGAAGCCCATAGTTAGAGACCACGTTTCGGATCCGTATGACATCACTGGTAACACAAACTGGTTAAATACTTTCGTATTCAGACACTGAGGTAATTCAGACGAGAAGACGCTCTTGCGCAGTTTCCTGAACGCTGCCCAGCAGATTAGGATCCGACGATTGACCTCGTTCTCAAAGTAGAAATAGTTTCAAAATTTATGAAATGGAAACCACAAAGAAAAAAAGATGTCTCAACTACATACAGGAAGAGAAGGAAAATTATAGTGGTGAAAAATAATAAAAAACACCATTTCAAACCTGATTTTAAAAATAACACAGTGAAATTATTAAGAAAAATATACTTTAGATAAAAAAAAACAAGATTTGCAGGTAAAGATTTTAAAGAAGGAGTTGGAAGAGGCTAACAAAATCGACCGGATGCAGGCAATCTTTTATGGACCGGATCGCATACCCTTACCAGTGTGCCAATCCTTTTTACCTTCTATTTGAAATCACCTTTGTATTTTTGTAATTAATATAACTTTGTTTGAATTATAGTATATTTTGAGATTAATTTAACTTTGTATTATTATAGCGTTTTGTCTGCACTTCCTCATCACCTGTTGGAGCTTGATTTATTACAGCTATAGCCTTTCCCAATTAAGCTGGTCGCAAAATTCGCAAATAGTCCCAAATTTGAATTTAAGTAGGACTTAAGTACCCTCATTGGGTTGCTTAGCTGTCAGACGCTTAAGTTCACAGTGAGCAGGCTTTGAGTACTGTCAGTAGTGTTGTGCAACGCAAATTTCGAGTTAAGCACTAGCTGATGTCAAA
Organism: Pyrausta purpuralis; assembly: GCA_963924145.1. Classification (NCBI taxonomy): domain Eukaryota; kingdom Metazoa; phylum Arthropoda; class Insecta; order Lepidoptera; family Crambidae; genus Pyrausta; species Pyrausta purpuralis. The sequence continues at coordinate 12,662,205 of OZ001656.1, forward strand.
GTTGAGAATTCTCAACCTCAAATGCTCAAATTACACTTAAACTTAATTTAGAAACAGAAATACTTTTGAGTCATACTTAAGTCGAGCTTAAGTTGTTTTCAACGTCAAATGCTCAATTCAGAAACCGGCTGTAAAAGCGTCAAGAGCCGAGCATTTTTTGGCGGTTTAGAATGTTTTTAACACTCACAGTGTAGTCATGTCCCGCCTGTGCGCAAATTTTTGGTTTCTTATTTCATCTTTATGAATATTTTTGGCACTTAGGCCTGAGGTGTTGAGATCGCAAAAAATACCAAAAAAAACTGTATCAAATTGGCTAGATTTTTGGTTCAGTTTACAGAAATTTTCGCGCTCAATTCGCTCGCGGTAGTACTAATGCGCGTTTGATGGAGTTTCGGTCTTGTCCCTTTTGTAAAGCGTTAGTCATGGAAACCCTTCTTTATTCGACCTTTATTTAAAATATTTTTTTTACTCTGTAAAGTGGTAGGAATCGAAATCTAAGCGCTCGCCTCGCTACTGTATAACTTTATTTATCGATTTCAGGCAGGTATTCTAAAATCGTTAACAGACAAAACCTTGAACCTTCGCTTCCTGTACAGGCAGCTTGTAAATAGGGACTGTACATTAAAACTAACCGTTGACCCACCATCTTTCAATTTCAGGTGTTTAATGTCACTGATGAATTCGTAGGTATCTTCACATGTGCCTTTGTTCCTCCTCGTAGCTTAGGTAGTGATTTAGCGAAATGCTGAGCCAATCTTAAGGTATAACTATTTGGCTCGGTAAAGGCTGCAAAGGCCGCTTATCAGTCTTATGAATTTTAGGCAACCAATTTAGATTTGGCGGTTTTGCACACGTTGGTAATAGTAGTTGTTGTTTTTAAAATAAATGTGCGAGAAATAAATCGTGAGTAGTATTCGCGTAAACTTCAGAAACCAATATACTGTTAATTAGTTTGCGTATTTGCGATAAAAACGGACGTCACCCTTCAACGAGTGATCATAAGGCTTGACCTATATTACCGATCCGACCCCAACAAATTCACTTTTAAAGTCTCTCCGCACCCACTATCTTACCTTGGCTCTCTTCAGAATTAAAACCATTTTCTTTCCTTTTATTTGTGTTTTTTGGATGTCATGAATATCATCACTTTTATCATTCATATTTTTGTATTAATTAAGTATATGTATTATATGTATGTTTATTAGTCTTTTGCTTATGTATCCTATTATATGTATATTTGTGTAATATTAGTATGTATGTTTATGTTAGTGCATTTAACTTCTTTTTTTGTACCACTCCTCTTACTTATTATTAATATTCCGCCACTGATTAAACTCTCTGCTTTACTAGGTGGTTGACTGGTCGAGAATGCCATTTCGCATTAAGTCCGCCAATTGTACATTTTACAGTGCAATAAAGTTTAAATAAATAAATAAATATTAGATGACTAATGAGCTATTTTCTGTGCAGTTACAGCGGCAGCGTTGATCCCCAACTTGAGCGGCATCATTTCTCTGGTCGGTGCGTTCAGCAGCTCAGCCCTTGCGCTCATATTCCCGCCCTTCATAGAAATCGTCACCTTCTGGCCCGATCAGCTCGGCAAACACGGCTGGAAAATGTGGAAAGACATCTTTATCATCATGTTTGGTATCACCGGATTCATATTCGGTACTTACGCCAGCCTCGAATCGATTCTCAAACTATAAAGTACCTTATTAACCAAAGCTTAGCATAATTCCCATGTATATTCGTGACAATAATTGTACGTAGAATTATTTCGAACAATTTTGCTTTTTTATGCGATTTTTAATAGCTTATAGGTGTCGAACTTTAATGAGGCTAATCTGTTCTAAAGACTTATAGATTTATTTTTAACAGTTAGAACCAGAGTTATAAGAGACATACATGCATAATAAATAATTAATTTAAATTATTAGTTGATAAATCCAATACGTTTCCTAGAGATTATTATTGCGATTTTCTGATGTTGACTATAATAACTTTCATCATTCCTATTACTATTTTTTGTACCTGTGTGGTATTTTTTGCTTAATGTGATATGTTATTTAAATGTAGATATTTTGTTTTATAATGATTTAATATTGTTGAAGTTGTTATGCTTTCTTACCAATCATAACATTAATATTTTTAAGAGTTTAATAGTGTACGTATTAAATCGATTTAAAAAATCTGAGATAGTATAAAATTAAATTATTTTTTTATGACAAAAATCTTATTAGAACTTATCGGGTAAAGTATTCTACGTTAATACATTAATTTTAGAAAGCTGTTAATAGCGTGTCCTATCGCTTACCAAAATTTAAATACGTTTTACTTTACATTTTAATAATAATATTAAGGTAGTTTCGTATAATCAGAGATGCTCTCTACACGAAAAAGTGAGTCAACAAATTGTTTTTTGTTATATCAGTTCCTAAAAAGTTAGTTTTGGCTATTTAAATCATAAATTTATGCTTATTTTTTATTGCTAAATTGAAATTGAACGTACCTACATATCCAAAGAACCTATATTTGTTCTATACGATAATTATTACCATGTCCCCAAAATGTTCGAACTTTTTTTTTATACACTTACGTATTTTAATTTAGGAATCTTTAAACTCTACATAAACGGTAGTTGATCAACGTCGACATACTCTTTTATGATCTCTTAAAACTTTCTTTCGTAAATTTAGTATGGATGTTAAAACGCTAATCACACACACTGTTGCTTAAGGCTGTTCAAATATTCTACCGCGCTGCAATATTATTTATTTAAAACCTCCTTTTATTGGTATGAACGCATTTATACGACGCATTGGCGCACTGCTCGCCGTATGTAAGAGATTATAGAATACAATACTAATCATAGGGCATAATATGTGAACAGTGACGATTTAAACCATGATGTCATATTTAAAGTGAATTCTGATTTTATAAAATTTTAGAGTGCAATTTATTATGAATATTAAGTATTGTCGTAATATTTCGTTCATGTTGTCAAGTACCAAATACCCAAAAACTATTGCAATTGTTTTGGTGGCAGCTCATAATAGCATTTTAGTTGCAATAGCTTACAGTAGATTTGATAAAATATTGAGATTACGTAGTTCGGAGTACGTTTTCAGATAAATATCAGTAATGCTACTTGCATTTATTGAAACTTTCGTACAAATGTTACCCAGTTAATATATCATTGCTGTTATTTTACGAATATACCTAAAGTCCAAGTAAAAAACGATATAATTGTTAATAGGTACATATTTTTAAATAATTATTGAAGAGTACTTACGTTTTTGCTGTGCTGATATTTTAGAGAATTTACTCTTTCAGACAAATTGTATGAAGCTGCGATAAAATGTACATTAATTGTTTTAAATATTGAATGTGGCGTTTCATTTGATTTGGCGGTAATTGTGTTATTTTCTGATTTAAAAAAAATGATATTTTTGCAGACACTTGACATTAACTAGTACCTAATAGTAATTCTGACTTAATGATCTATTTGGCTTCATACTATGTTTGTCATGTATTTGTTATTTACAAAATATGAGGTAAACATTATAAATAGAGCGTTTAATGAAATAAAGTTTACATTATGCTATTTCACCATACTATGCTGATATATACATCTGTTGTAATTATACATTATATACCTGTATTGTGTGAACCTATTTATGAAATATATAGAAAAGCATTAAACTACATAATTGATGTATTTTTACGTATTTCACGCGCCGAAATAACCTCCGAAAGTTATTTATTTCGATGGAATCTTGTCATATTGAAGGGAATGGATGGTCTTCTTTAAATTGTCTCTCTTTTTAGGGTTACGTAGCCGTATGCCAAAAAACAGAACCCTTATAGTTTCGTCAAGTCTGTCTGTCCGTCCGTATGTCACAGCCATTTTATTCTGTAAGTATAGACATCACACTGTTGAAATTTGATAGAAAGATATATCCTGTTAACTGCTTTACGATTCTTATACAAAAAATAATAAATAATAATATTTAAGGGGGGGCTCCCATACATGAAACTAAAACCAAAAAAAAACCTATGCGTGTGGGGTGTCTATGGATAGGTCTTTTAAAATGAAATAGAGGTTCCTGAAACCATTCCTGAACCACCCCCCCCCCCCCCACCGTAACTTCTAAACTAAGCGAGTGTAATTTTTTAAAAAAATATGTAATGTAGATCTTAATAGATACTTACAACGAAAATTGGTTTGGCCGGGATCGAACTAGTAGTTTTTGAGGTATAGTACATTTTCAACAACCTCAAACATAACTTTGTTTATCATACAAACACTATGAAAAACAAAGTTATATTTGCTTTCAACAAAATATTGTAGTATTTTAGCTTAGTGGAAGTATGTGGATCCCTAATTTAGTTAAAGTTGGCACGGAACCCTCAGTGGGCGAGTCCGAATCGCACTTAGCCGTTTTTTTAAGTCTGTTAAACGACAAAGTATACATTACAACAATATTTTCAAACTCCAGTGTTATATAAATAGTGGGATAAATAGGTTGCTAGTGAGCAGCTACCTATGCACCCCTACAATACAATACGATACTATGACCTCGTTCACACTCGCAAATTTCGGGGTCAAATATCTGCCATCCATAAAAAAAAATTACAATAAAGAATGGAGGATGTAGGAGCGACAACTTCGAAATACTGCTTACTAACGCCGGGTTCCCCGAGCATGTGATCCCAAAAGAGCATAAAGAACATATTACTACAACTGTTTTTGATACATAATAACATACCCACCGGTCAGAGTAAAGTAATAGGCTAGTCGAATAAGTATCGTGAGATCTTGTAGAGAGAATTTTATGTAACACGATTATTGACTTCGTATCTTTGTTTGAACTAGTTGGGAGGTCAAAGTCCCAGCCGTATCCCTTGAGGAGGGGGTGAGTGTGAAGGTTAACTTTTTAGGCTTTTTAAAATCTAAGTACATAAAAAGGCATAAAAGACTAAATTAACTGTTTTTTTTCCCAAGACATAGGTAAGTATTTTTTATTCTATAGTAGGTATTTCTGTTTGCCCATATTTCAAAAACTACTGAACCGATATTGATTATACTTACACTGGCCCTTAAATCGAAATATACTTAATTGATTAAATAAGTAATAATCTGAACACAATATCTTGCTTCCAATATATTCGTAAACAAACACAAAATTTTACAACATAATAAATACACTTGCAAAATGTAACACACTTATTTGAACGCCTAAATAAATCATACACAAAAATTATCTAATTCCTAAGGTCAAAATGACAAAGGGCATACAGGGCGTATTAAAAACCTCCTTTTTTAAGTCGGTTCAAAACTTGCAGAAAATCTTATTAGCTTCGATTTTCGAGAAGGTCTTATGTCTCATCTCATGTCGCTAGGACGTAGTTTCCTTTATATGCAAAAATCCGGCCAAGTCCGAGTCGGACTCGCGAACCCCTCAGTGCGCGAGTCTGACTCGGACTTGGTATAATACCTACCACAATATTTTGTTGACAGCAAATATAACTTTGTTTTTCATAGTGTTTGTATGAAGAACAAAGTTATGTTTGCGGTTGTTGAAAATGTGCTACATCTCAAAATCTACATGTTTGATCCCATCCAAACCAATTTTTCGTTGAAAGTATTTGTTAAGGTCTACATTATATATTTTTTTCAAAATTTACACTCGCTAAGTTTAGAAGTTAGATGGGGGGGGGGGGGGGGACACACAACCCATTTTACCACTTTAGAAGCGTCCTAGCTATGAAACGTCAAGACTTTAAAAAAAAGGAAAAGAAACGTCAAATTTAAAAGAAATTTTATGAACCTTCATGAAACCATCACAAAAAAAAAAGTTTTAGTTTCATGTACCGGAGCAATGATATTGTATTTAGAAGTAGATGACGCCTCGCGAACTAAAAGAGTAGGTACCTACACAAATATGGCACCGTCTGAGGGCTTAGTTTGAGTTTTTCCACTCACGTTCGATTGCGAGCGCGTTAGAATTTTGTATGGAGAAGTTACAGCGCCATCTACCTTAACTTTGTCTTTCCCATACAAAATGTTTCCAAAATCCTAACGCGCTCGCAATCGAACGTGAGTGGAAAAACTCAAACTAAGCCCTATGATTAATGGATGTCAATGGATTGACATCTATCACATCAGACATCAGATTCTTAACAGAGTCCTAATAGAGTAGCTTTCTTAATATATTTTTCAAAGTATGTAGGTACATTACAATAGACTCGTTGGCCTAATTTTAAAATTGAGTTTACACTTTAGCTCGGTAGTAACTATATAAATCAACAAAAACATTTTATTTTAAAACTATTTAACATTTAAAATATTGAATAATTATCTAATAAGTGCAATTTAAATGTATCACGTGAAACGCAATGTCACCAATATTAGAGTCACGTTCACTGCTAGGCATTCACGATCACGTGACCACATGTATATTTTTTACAAATTAAATTATTTAAAATATTTACAGTCCTTATTTTAATGAATAAAGAAATATTTATTAATACACCATAGTTATCTGGCATCATGTAAACAGGATGATTCCTTAAAATAACACTCAAATAGTGAGCGTACATATTTTTTTCTACAATCGTGAGGATCATCCCTCACAGATGTGTTTATCAACAGTATTTTGTTATACTTTTGTTAACGCGAGTGCCGGTGACCTTTTAATCCGTGAGCGTCTACGCTGTTACTTTAAAAAAAATGAAGGTGTAATTAATAGTTATATAACAGTCATATTAACATACATTTGAATAGACATATTTGTTAGGGTCGTGCGGGCGGGATTCGAATCCGCTACTGCTTATCTTTGTAGTCCGGAACGAAAACCACCACACTGTGACGGTCGTTAAATTATTATTAAAAAATATAGTACCAAACTACTCCATGTATAGCACTGTCTTAGAATATCGACCATGTTAGTCCGTGGGTTGGCTAAGAAGCAAAACTCACTAATTTTATTGAAAATACTTAAACCATGAATGATAGGCTTTATTAAATACAATTTACTTAACGAAAATATGATATTCGGACTGTTTTTTTTATATTTAGTTAGGTGTTTCTGCAGTTTTAAAGGCGCACTGAGGCATTAAGACACTGACGCAGTGACTGACGCCATCAAAAACAGACTACGTCAAAATTATGACCCCAATTTGAAGTGAGGTGTTGTTTAGCTGAGCCATCTTTTAGCCTCTCACCGGTGATCTAGTTCTTAATACAATATCATTGTACGGGAGCCCCCCCTTAAATGTCAATATTTTTTATTTTTTGTCAATGATATTGTATTTTTTTCGTATAAGAAGCGTAAAGCGGTTAACAGGATACATCTTCCTACCAAATTTCAACAGTGTGATGCTTATAGTTACAGAATAAAGTGGCTGTGACATATGGACGGACAGACAGACTTGACGAAACTATAAGGGTTCCGTTTTTTGCCATTTGGCTACGGAAACCTAAAAAAAAAACAAAAAAAAAAACATTCAAACCCTCCCCTCCTCCCGGCTTAAGTGGTACGGGCTGGGTCTTTGGATATGTTAACTTCCAAACTAGTTCAAACAAAGTTACGAACTCCAAAATTGTGTTCCACCATACGATTCCCTCTTTAATCTATTCTTTTCTTTCCCGAGCTATAAAATATTACCCAACCGTTGCCAGTTGCTTACTTACCACCAAACAACAAGAAGTAGGTACCTAACTTAGCGACCACTACACTGGAATACCTACCTACATTTCATTTTTAATGACTTGCACAAATTTAGTGTGCAAATGTGGACTTAATGCTTAAAGCATTCTCTGCCAGTCAAACCTTTAGGTCATTTTCATCATAGAATTCTCGGCCCACTACCACTAGCACAGGTCTGGAACCAGGATAAGCTTAGCTCTGGATTAAAATATGCATAATAGGTAACTGGATTCGTTATTTACTTGCATGATTCATATTAATAATAAATCTCCTGATTGCATAATTAACTGTTAAATGTGGTGTGTGGCATGTTACTAAAGGACCGAGTTTACTAACGTTAGATAAAGACTTATCCGACTGATTATGTATAAAATGACTGATTTTAAAATTATAATTATTTAGGTACAACACAAATGATTGCTGACAAATAGGTGACGTTTTGAAATTAGGTGTATTTTATTTTTTAGACGAATATTCCTTAACTGATTTTGGAAAAATGGGGCCCAAGTAACTTATAACTCTGAGGCCCAGGCTTTTATTTGATGTTGAAGGAGACAGATTGAACATTTAATTCAGGATTAGCGTAATCCTGTGTTAAACCGTCTTAAAGTAAACTATGTAGACAAGTTAAAATACTCAGATTTCCCTCCGTTTAGTTGCTTAGGAAACGTCAAAAATGTATGCCACGTGCTTCGATTTCTGAACGAAACAAAAAAAAGTAATGAACTTCATGGAGAAATGTCATTCACCGACAACAATTAAAAAATGTCGGAATCGTGTCAAGACGGTAATTGTCAAGGAATTAACGAATATGGGCCCGACGAATCACCTACGAAACTTATCGTCAATTATATTCCTGAAGTTATGACCCAGGATATGATGTTCTCACTGTTTTCGACAATGGGTAAATTGGAAAGTTGTAAACTGATAGCGAACCGAGGCTATGGGTTCGTGGAGTACACTTGTCCTGAGGATGCAATTAAAGCCCGGAAGGCGTTTAACGGCCTCCTAATGCAGAATAAGACGCTCAAAGTGTCTCATGCACTCCTCAACCCGGAACTAAAGCCGCCGACGAAACCGGAAGCTGACTGGAACCTATACGTGTGTAACCTGCCCAATGAACTGACCTTGCAGGATTTACATGGACTCTTTGCACAATTTGGTAAAATAGTTAATTCCCGCATAGCTGCAGGTATAGCATTTGTTTTATATGAACACCAATATGAAGCGGAGAGAGCCATTCAGAATATAAATGGCACCACTCCACCTGGATTTTTACACCCATTAACTGTTAAGTATGCTAATAAGAGTAATCCAAATAAACATAAAAACAATAATAATAATTTTACAAAAAATCCTTTGGTGAAATCATACCATTGGATTAATCATATGGGTGCTATGGGTGACCACAATTCTCCGAGTACATGGTCTATTTACATTTATAATATAGCTCCAGAGGTAGAAGAGTTGACTCTGTGGCAGTTATTTGGTCCTTATGGTGCTATTGTGTCGGTTAAGATTATTAAAGACCACCAAACAAATAAGAGTAAAGGATTTGGTTTTGTTACAATGAGAAATTATGACCAAGCTGCGATGGCAATACAAGCATTGAATGGGTATGTTCTTCATGGCCAACCCCTCTCTGTGAGTTTCAAAACACAAAAAAGATAATGCTGTGAAGAAAGACTTGAACAATACAATATCAATACAGTAATTTATAGACAAAAAAAATCATTAACATTAATATTGGCATTGACAAAACACCGCATTGAAATAGTCCTGACTACTGATCTACTGATTATATGTACACTAACAATTTGTGAAGTCGACACTTGTTGAAAATATTATATTACTTTGAGCTATCGACATTGTTAAGTTTGTTTCTTATTATGAATAATAATTTATTCAGTTTGCTCGTTAAATGTTTCAAGTTTACTAGAAGTTTAAGATTTGTATTGAAAATGATTGTTGTTTAGAAGTTCAACATCAGTTGTAAGCTATAAAGCTTTCATTATTTTTATCTATTATTTAAGTATAATAAACCATTTTAAACAAAGTGCTTTTACAAGATCTTACTAATTGATAAGCCACATTGAGATGTTTAATCAGCTACTAGTTTTAGTTGTACACTTTTTTATAACATGATGTCTATTTAGGTAGTGAAACGAAATCTAGATTATATCATATTTATACAATTAGTATAAAATTTGCTGAATTAAAGTTCATTTTCACAATTTTAAAGGGGATTTTAATTTGCTATTTCAAACCATTGAATGATTCATTAAATATTATCTTTCTGTTCCACCTATCTCCTTAATATTTTGCATTAAATACGTACATTATATAAGAGTTTTGTAGGGATAAATAGCATAGTTTATTAGGTCACTGGTGAGTCAATGCAAGACATGGTTTTTCTCTGTGTAATGATGAACGAATGGCGGGTAAAAACTAGCCCAAAAAGCAATATGGAATGTGGAAACTAATTTTGTATAATGTTGATAGATGGCGTTACAAGTTGAATTTGTTTACGCACACTACCGCCACGGTAATACATCTGGGATGATCTGGGGTAGTAGGTACCCCAGATAATATAATATCACATACACGATTTGTCTACCTGCACTTGAAACGATTATCATTACTAATATTAAAAGCTCTTCTCAGGAACTAGGTACTGAACCGATTTGAAAAAAAAAATGTTGAATAGCTTATTCGTCGTCGAAGGCTATTAGAGCTATTATAAATCACGCTGCGACGGGAGGGGAGGAAGGAAACTCAAAACGCACGGTACGCAGTCACAGAGTCCAATATTAAAAGTTACAAAACCAATGTTATAAAAATATTTTGCGTACGAGCCTATCATGGTAAACACAAGCGAAATGTTATAAATCTATTTAGCATTTTTTGTAGTCAAAACTACCATCAGGTACCTACTTCTTTTGGCTTCAAAATGACATCACTTGCTATGAATGTATAAACTTTACTTCTTTTGGCTTCATAATGACATCACTTGCTATGAATTAGTGTTGCTTATCAATAGTCCACTATCGGTAGACTATCGATAGTAAAGGCAAAATGAAAAGTATCGATAGTCTATCGATAGTATTACTGCGTGTCAATAGTATCGATATTATCGATAGGAATATATTAGCAATACTATTGATAACGCCAATACTATCGATAGTTTAGTGACCGATACTATTGATAGTACACACAACAGCATTTATCAAAAACAATCGATAGTATCGATAGTTTTGTACTATCGATAGTCAGATATTTCGATAGTTTTGCTGCCTAATTAAATGTTATGTGTCAAGTATTGGAAGACTTTTGTGTATTCCGTGAAAACAAGTTTGTGTAATTATTTTGTGCAAGCATTTACTGAACTTAATATAGCAACACTGGTAACAGTAATTACGTTAGCAATTACGTAAAACTATCAATAGTATCGATAGTATTGGCGTTATCGATAGTATTGCTAAAAATGTCCTATCGATTGTATCGATAGTATCGATACTATTGACAAGCGGCAATAATATCGATACTACTATCGATAGTTCCGCAACACTACTATGAATGTAAAACTTCAGTTTGCAAGTAATTATGGAATTTGGATAAGAGCGAGTTTTGTTGCCATGGGTTTTTGTAGTTAGCACATTTGTCTTCTAGACCTCGATGGTATAGAAGACAATTCTGATCTAGAAGAAAATAATGAAATTTTTTATTTCGTTTTCAAACGAAAATCACACACTAGGTAGGGTAAGAGCGGGTATTACTGGTCACCTAGGGACATAAACAAACAACTCTTAAAATAATCAACTTATCTTTACTCTTTCAGAAAAGGAGCATAATCTTATCCTCTAATGAATGACTTGAATTGAGATCAATAGTAGGTAATTGTATTTTTGGTATAATCAACTTAAGAAAAAAAAACCGGCCAAGTGCGAGTCGGACTCGCGCACTGAGGGTTCCGTGCCAACTTTTTACTGAATTAGGGAATCCACTTACTTGTACTTAGTAAAATACCACAATATTTTGTTGACTGCAAACATAACTTTGTTTTTCATAGTGTTTGTATGAAGTACAAAGTAATGTTTGCGGTTGTTGAAAACAACAACAATAATCAACAATATATCTCAAAAACTACTCGTTCGATCTCGTCCGAACCAATTTTCGTTGAAAGTATTTATTACGATCTATATTATATATTTTTTCCAACACTCTCTTGGTTTGGAAGTTAGATGGGGGGGGGGGGGGGGGGACGCCCATTTTACCACTTTGGAAGCAGATAGCTAGGAATCGTTAGACTTTATAAGAAAATGGTTTTAGGAACCTTAATATCATTTTAAAAGACCTATCCATAGACACCCTACACGCATAGGTTTGACTAAAAAAAATTTTTTTGGTTTTAGTTTCATGTATGGGAGCCCCCCTTAAATGACATTATTTTTTATTTTTTGTGTGAGAATCGGTAAGCGGTTAACAGGATACATCTTCCTACCAAATTTCAACTGTGTAATAATATGCTTATAGTTACAGAATAAAATGGCTGTGACATACGGACGGGCAGACAGACAGACAGACAGACTTGACGAAACTATAAGGGTTCCGTTTTTTGCCATTCGGCTACGGAATCCTAAAAAGTGATTGACCGACGTTAAACTCTATGAAGGACAATTTCGGTCTACACGGTTCTTATGCCGGTCAGCGAAGCCTAAGTCCGGTCAAGCTGTTCTGATACATATATCACACATGTATTTTCAGATGTGTCACTACCCGTACAATCAGAATGTGCCCACAACCCACAAATAACACATCTGTACCAGAGCAGAGCTCATTGTTTCTCCTGTAGTCATCACATAGAGCAAATTATTATTTTCTTCAATATCTGTGTCATCATCTTTATATAAGTCTGTCATCTCTACATCAGATTCCGAACTGCTGCTAGTGCTATTTTTCACCTGAATAATTACTTTTTTTTAACTGTGTGACCTATTTTTTTTCTTTTCTTTTGGATTTTCTTTTCTTTCTTTGCCTTTTTTTATCCTCACTTTGCTTTTTAGTGGCTTCTTTAGTAACTTAGATATTTTTCTGTTTTCTTTCTACTTTTTAAGATTCTTTCTTGCCTCAGTTTTCTTTTTGGTTTCAGTTTTTTCAGTTTTCTTTCTTCATTTTTAATCAATGTTTCTTTAAATGGAGATCCTGTTATGTAGGTGGCATGATGTTTCCTGTTACTCTTCCTATTCTCTGTGCTTTTCTTGGGTATTGGCAGAAGATCTTTAACATTTGTCAAACATTTAGGGGAAGTGACAGACAGAAAATTAGACGTGCATGTAGTTGTTGGCAATGCAGTGCTGGAATGAATAGCAAGCTGAAGTTATCTTAACTGCAGTTATAGGTGAACCAACAAAAGAAGAGCTAGCTGTGGTAGAAAATGTCATCGATGCTTAAGTGGATGGGTCAAGGATGGTTAAACTAGCTGTACGAGTTGATGTCGAGTTTGAAAGGCATTAGGGGTCGTCCATTAATCACGTGAGGCTCAAAAAGGGGGGGAGGGGTACGGAAAACATCACGAGGGGGAGGGGGGGGGGGGCTCCTTAGACATCACGTGTATTAATTTTATCTATTTATGAACTGAAACAGCGCGAAAAATTTAAAGATTTGTTGTCACAAACCTCTTTACCAATAACAACTGCCAGTGAAGAAGAAGCTTTACCAGTTGTAACCTTAAATGAAAGTCTTGCAACTGCGTGGGACGAAGACAACATTAATTAATTATTCATTAATTTTATTGAAAATACAAATGAATGTTTTTCGAATCACCATTTTTTAAATATTTTTTTCCAGTCAAAAATAGCCTTTACATAGACTTCCAAAAATACACGTGATCCAGGGGGATGGGGGGCGGGGGGGTCAAAAAATGAGAAAAACGACCTCACGTGATTAATGGACGGCCCGTTATCCGTCAAACGGTATTTTAGAAAAGTATTGCGGGTAACTCCGGTCAGCGTGACCGGCTTTTGGCGACAGAAGATATTTAAATAATGAATAAAACAATGTTGAGAAATAACGATAAGTTTTATAAATTCGATTAGTAAGCACTCTAGAAATCAAATAAGAATTGGTTTAGGGCTGATTTTTCAATAGTCAGATAAGAAATATTCGTCGAACAAAATACAATATGGCTAATTTTAAAACGTCACCTAATTGTCAGCAATCATCTTAACTGACTTTTTTCAAATCTATCGCTTTAATATATATCAGTCTGATAAGTTTCATCGGACCATTGAAAAATCGGCCCTTAATGTAATAAATTAAAGACTTAGATTATTTTTTCGACGGACGAAAAATTCAAACAAAATGGCGCGAAATCTGACGACGCATTCTTATTCAAGCGAGTGATTCAGACAATAACTAATGGAACTCACCTCTATGGCACCTATGATAGCCTTTGGTATCTTCTCAATTATAAAATTATAATTTATAACTGTAGATACTAATTCAGTTCTTACGGTCGATGGTACTATACCTTGCAAACTATAAATTCTAGGTACCTACGTTTTAAAATGTTTAAAACGACTCGAAGTCACAGCTAGAAGTCTTGCTTTTTTGTGGCATCGACTCATGCCTGCCTGACACACTCGTTACCAATTTCTGTCTTATCCTAATGGGTTATGTGCCAGAGTAGGCTTTTAATATTAAGTCCACGAGTATGCTTTTAGCATTATCTGGACACTACTGTTTGTGCAATTCAGTATTCTATAAATGTGGTTTACATTATATAATTGGAGCTCTAAGCCCTACGTAAATACACTACTACCTCTAAACTGTGGTAGTAGAGGTACCACTCTTATAAAGGTCAACACACACTTATTTGAGCCGAACGGGTCGAACGAATCGAAGTCAAGGAGGCTTCCTCGCACACATATCCGCACTAAACGAATCCACCGTGCCGAAAGAATCGACCGCATCGAAGAAATCAAGAGCTCTATTTTTATCGAGTGATTTTCGTTCGAAGATGAATTAAGTCATAGAAAAAAACTCGTTGTCGAACGAAAATCCCTCGCCATTTCGAAGCAAGTGATTCAAAAATAGAGCCCCAGGACATAGCGCTGTTAGTGACAGCAAAAGGTGCGAGTGAGCAACGTATGAAGATTTTATATTGAATACTCTGGAGCCGTCTGAGTCGACCGCATAAGCCGCACCGAATCTGATAACGTCATCCGAATTTATCTGGGATTTCTGGAGTAAGATTCTAGATTCGGACGATTCGATGCGGGAAAGTGTGTGTGGTTCCATGAGATTTCATACAGACTTCTAAAATTCGTTTCGATCGCTCTTTCGGATAAGTGTGCGTTCACCTTAATAAAATACAACAAAGTTCCTACCCTTTCCAATTCCCATCGTCTCTTGAGGCAGGATGAATAAATTTTCCTAAATATGTCCTTAGCCCATCCTGGCTTATCATCAAATTACTATACTGCAGAGATTCACTTGTGTGTTGTCTTCCGTTCATAAGTGGAACCATTAAGACCTTGAGCGGAATACGGCGCATGCTCTTTTCAAAGAATATGGATCAATAAGGGGTAGGTATGTTCAGCCTTTAGTGGCTGCATGTCACGCAAGTAATTGTGATCCTAGTTTTATTTGTATTAATTAAGTAGAATTTTCGTTTCATAGTGTGTTAGTGAGCCGGTGAAGTGGCCGTGGAAGGGGATAGCCAAGCTGTGGCGGGGGGCGTCGGCCTCGCCGTGAGTAGTAAGGTAAGACTAATTAATAAATCATTAATTACACTCATTTATGAAAATTTAAAAAGAACAATGAAATAATAAATGAAATTGACTTATACAAAACAAGTAAAAACCAACTTCAAAACCAAAATGCACCCAAAAAGTTTTAATAAAGTCTTGACTCTTTAAAAGAAAGGACTCCTTAGGCAATTTTTTTAAAGGAATCGGTGCCCTGATAGATGATGATTGAAATGGCCAAAGTGATGGCAGCGACTCAAAAAATAAGTTGTCTATCAACAAGATTCTAGTACGAAAACACTATACGATACCTACGTGCCTTTAAATTTTGAGGGTTTCCCTCGCACAAGATCCCATCATCAGATTCCGACTTGGCAACAATGCGATCAAATAGAAGCTATAACCTTTAATATTTAATTGAAAAAATAACAAAACATGACATCATCCTCACAAACTTTTACATTTATAATATGAGTCGATAGATAGCTACTGATAGATACTGTAATGGGCAAGTGTTACTTTTATAAGGTATCACTGAAGCTTCATCTTCAGTCAATAAGTAGGTACACTTGGCCAAATGCTCACAAGAAGCAAAGCCAAAAAGATTAAACTCTTCTTCCAAAACTGGTTTGTTCCCTTGTCTATCAGGTGTACCCAAGCCCGGGGGCGGCGCGCGGCGTGTGGGCGCTGCCGCAGCCGCCCCCGTGCACGATGGCAGCTGAGGAGGCCCTGCCGCCGTGCTCCCCTCTCTCGCCCGACGCGCCCGCAGCCCCGCCGCGGACGATCGCCAGCTTCAACCAGCACTCTGATCTGCACCAGCTTATATTTGAGGCTGTTCGCTCTGGGTGAGTACTGACGCGATAGAGGAGCCCTGCTCTGTCACCTGACGTGCGCACGCCCCGCCGCGCACCATAGTCAGCTGCAATCAGCTCTCGGACCTGCACCAGCTTATATTTGAGGCTGTTGGATCTGGGTGAGTACTGACGTGGTAGAGGAGCTCTGCTCTCTGTCACCTGACGTGCGCACGCCCCGCCGCGCACCATAGCCATCTGCAACCAGTTCTCGGACCTGCACCAGCTTATATTTGAGGCTGTTGACTCTGGGTGAGTACTGACGCGATAGAGGAGCCCAGCTCTCTGTAAACTGACGTGCGCATGCCCCGCCGCACACCATAGTCAGCTGCAATCAGCTCTCGGACCTACACCAGCTTATATTTGAGGCTGTTCGCTCTGGGTGAGTACTGACGCAATAGAGGAGCCCTGCTCTCTGACAACTGACGTGCGCACGCCCCGCCGCGCACCATAGCCAGCTACACTGACGCCACCAGTTTAAAACCACGATACTCAAATACTGGTGTAAATTCAAACACGATACACGATGCGGTGCCAGTGATTTTGGCTCTTAAACTGGTAGACCGCTCCTCGATAGTACATTTAAGCAAGCACGCGGCGTAGAAATAGTGTATCTACTATACTTACCCGTACCCATCTATTAAATTCTTCAGTCATTTAAGTTCTCTGATAAATGTTTTTAACCATCTTAGTTCTACCTTTTTCCAAAGATCCAGCTAGAGTCGTCTTAAAGACTATCGAAGTTGACGTTAACTTAGGTCAATACTCTTTAAACTCTTCTAATTTGCAGCGAAGTATCAGAGATCGAGCGCCTAGTGGAGAAGTTGGGCGTCGAGGTGCTTAGCGCGCGCGACCAGCATGGCTATACGCCTGCCCACTGGGCCGCATTAGACGGCAGCGTGGCTGTCATGCGGTATCTAGTGGAACGTGCCGCACCAGTGGACCTCTCCTGCCTTGGCACTCAAGTAAGTGTTCAGTAGAGCGTCTCATTGAGCGATGAGTGGAGAAATACGGCTACACGCCTGCTCACCGGGCCGCGCTGGACGGAAGCGTGGCTGTCATACGGAATCTAGTGAAGCGAGCAGCACCGTGCAGTAGATGTGTTCTGCCTCGGCATTTAAGATTTTTGAAGTTGGCGGAGTTTCACCTCCATGCCTCGAATAGCACGTAAAGCCGTTGGTCCTGCGCCTTTTCTCTTTGACCTGATCACTCTCCGTTCGTGTCAGATCGCTGTCCCATAGGGCTATAAGAGTGAAAAGAATAGAGAGCGCACACTGTGCACTATAAATATGTCCCGTGCAGTCGGTTAGTCGTTGCGACTGGCCAGCCACCGCACCATGTCGAAATTCGCTAGGGGGATTTTGTCATTTGAGTAACAATAAAATTCCCTAAAGAGATCAGAGGATTATGTGTGTATTTATAATATATTTATGTGTATGAAACTGTTTCTAATTTTGATTTTAGGGTCCACGTCCCATCCACTGGGCTTGCCGCAAAGGCCATGCTTCTGTGGTGCAAGTTTTATTGCAATCAGGTGTAGCTGTGAACGCGGCTGATTTCAAAGGTCAGTAGACGAACTACGTTTCTTACCTTGTCTTACTCCTGTATACTGACCTTATTTTACTTTCAGGTTTGACACCCCTAATGACGGCTTGCATGTACGGAAAGACGGCGACAGCGGCCTATTTACTGGGCATGGGCGCAGCCACCAGGCTCTCGGACATTAACGGAGACACAGCCCTCCACTGGGCGGCGTACAAGGGTCACGCGGATCTGGTCCGTCTGCTGATCTACTCAGGGGTGCCTTTGCACTGCACTGACAACTTCGGATCCACGCCGCTACACTTGGCGTGCTTGTCTGGCAACTTAACCTGCGTGAGACTTCTCTGTGAAAAGGTAAGTTTAAACCGCAAAATAAAACACATGTTTTACATTTTATAATGTAAAAAATATCTTTTTGCTCAATATAAAAGATTCATCGGTCAAAAAATATACCCATATCGCCTCCAATTTCTGGTTGCTCAGCTCAGGAAACTACGATTGAATTCTAGGAGGACATGAGGAGAATTTCACTCGACTCGATCCTAAGCATACCTATAATGCAATCGAGTTTACCGCTACCTTACCACTTTCAATCAAAAATCGCTTAGACACATGATGGCGATTAAAAGACGGGCGTGACGTTGGTTTACGTGTTACGACAGCACGAGGTGCTGACGATTTAGTTTCTTTAGCTGTTATGAGTATGGCGGCGGTGCCCTCGATAGCACCTAAAAAGAATATAATTTTTTAGGTAAAAGCAGAACTAGAACCACGCGACAAGAATGGCAAGACGCCACTCATGCTGGCCCAGAGTCACCGGCACGCCGAAGTGGTGAAACTGCTTCAGAAGGAGATGAAAAGGAAGTCCCACTGGATGCCGCCCCTTTCTGAGCTTTGGGCACTACTGTTCGGGGGGGCTGGCGACTCGAAGGGGCCCCTCCTCTTCTTCCTGATATCCGTCCTTTTGTGGGGCTATCCCATGTATGTGATTCGTGTAAGTGTTTGCTGGTTTTTAAGTACCTATAACCTAAAACAGCCTGTTTTATAACAATCACAACACCTATCCGATCCAATCGTGACGAATCAGACGTAACAGCATTTTGTGAATAAGAAATAGTCAATTGGTCAATCTTTAGGGGTCATTTTTGTCCGATTTTGCATTGCACGCACCTCATATCCAAATAGGCAGCAATGATCATAAATGATTTTCAGCTGTCAGTGCTGTACGGTATGCGACATTCAGTCGGCAGATTTTTTTTAAAGTACTTTTAGTATCTGGGTGTAGTCGTGTGATTCATCACTCATCACGCTTGTTCCAGTGTATACCCCTAACATGGAACACGCTGCGTCTGTCGCACTACTGCTTCCTCTACTGGAACGCGATCATGTGGCTGAGCTGGGTGATCGCCAACCGGCGGGATCCGGGCTACATCCCGCAGAACTCGGAGACCTACTACAGGGCTATACGGCAGATACCTTACTACGATAAGTGGAAGAAGAGAAACGTGATTCTGTCGCGGCTGTGCCACACTTGCAGATGCTTGAGGCCGCTGAGGTGAGTGGAGATTAACTTTTTAACTATTGATAATCAGTAAGCAGTTGACTAGTATAGAATGCCCTAAGGCATCAAGTCCGCCAATTGTTTTGTTTAACTTACGGTGCAATAAAGTAAATATAAATAAATAGTACCCAAGTAGTAAAACCGTAGCATATAAGTATTTATTGTGGAAACATTGTTCACGGGGATTTTACTTTTGAGTTTTGTAATGACCGTTTATGATGATTTTAATAAAATTATTTGTGGGGTATATAAAATTTAATAAAAAATATTATACCTACTATAAGTAATAGTATAGTACCTAAGTACTTACATCTTTAGACCCCTTACACACTGTGACTTATAGCATCGATGCAGTCGCGCGTTAGCATTGATGCAGAATCGCGACCGCATCGATGCTAACGCGCGTTAGTATCGATGCAGTGTGTAAAGGGTCTTAAACGTACGTGTATATACATACATGTTTTAGGTGTATTATATATATATATTTGGCGACTTGTTACCTTTACATGCGCGGGAACATCCGTTCGAAGCGGCGTTGACAAAGTTAAAAAATAAAACCTTAACAATAAATGTTGATCTTGTTCTACATATTTACAAGGTAACTAAATGGTAAATGTGTACGTTCGCACAAAGATTGTTTAAATAAATATATCCTGCTTGAGACAAAAATATTTATAAAATTTTACTTAGGTACCTACAAGGCTAAACTATTAATGACATACCAGAGTAGTAGGTACCTCTTTCTTGCTTATAGCTATGTATTTAACAAGTTTTTCAAGTTATTTAAAAAAACTTCAACCTGGAATACTGTAGAAATATCTAAATCTGTCTTGATTACGCTCCCTTATTCCAGTACTAGCACACTAGCGTGAGCGGTGCAGAAAAGTGTCTGCCATTTAAGAGACTATCTGAAATTGATTCTTTATTTCAGAGCGAAGCACTGCCGAATCTGCAAGCGTTGTGTTGCCTACTTCGACCACCACTGCCCGTTCATATACAACTGCGTAGGCGTGCGGAACCGCATGTGGTTCTTCTTGTTCGTGATGAGTGTTGCCATCAACTGCACCCTGTCCATCTACTTCGCCTGCTACTGCCTTCTGCTGGAAGGCTTCGGACTGCTGTACGTCCTCGGGCTACTTGAAGCTATCACCTTTTGCGCACTTGGCTGGATACTTACTTGTACATCGGTAAGTTTTGAAACCATTATTTTCTACTGCACCCTATAAAATATTCTGCATGACCAAAAGCTTCACTGGGTGAGAATACTTTTAGAATGAAATCCTCCTTTTGGAATAAAGTTTTTAAGTTTTTAAATACATTTTAAAAAAGAGTTACTACACCACTCATGATGATATCATTTAGCTATTTTTAGCGTGCCAAAATTATAGTAGTTATTCAAATTCGCAATTCTTATACAACATACTAAACATTATGGTTAGACTTTAAACGATTTGCTATTGTTACTTTATCTCTAACTGATCCAACACGTGTGAAAAAAACAGATGTATTGATAGTCTGCGACCAAAATGTAAAATAGGGTAGGTAGGTAAGTTATCGATATGATACTCAAAAGTCCGGGTACAACGTCCAAATGGTTAAACCACCTAATTTTCCTGTTACTGACTTGCGATATGTAGTTACGTAGAGTAGGTGCCTATATTTAAAATATAAGTTATTGTGCATCACGTGCCACCAATCCTTAGTTGGAAACACTAATGCGTGACTGTTGACCCTAAATGAGCTGCCGAAGTATATTCATGTATGTTTCCTTACAGATCCTGCACGCATGCATGAATCTAACAACCAACGAAATGTTCAACTATAAAAGATATCCGTATCTGCGCGACAAGCGAGGAAGATATCAGAATCCGTTTTCAAGAGGCCCAATCATGAATTTAATCGAGTTCTTTGTGTGTCTACCCGACAAGTGTGACGAACAAGACTTTTTCCACGAAGAGACCATATGATGTGAAATGCCTGAAAAAACTAGGACTAGCAGGACTAAAGAGAGTGAGCAGGACACGTGGCCTAGTCCAACGGAATACAAAACAGTTATTAACTTTAATAATTAACATTTAGTTGAGTTAGTTAAATTTCCGACACTTAAGTCTACGCTATAATAGCTTAAATAAATCACCAGCAAAGTTGCTTAGTAACAGTATAAAGCGCTACAAATCGCCTTTTTATAATTGTGATAATTCTGATTCTGAAATATGTAAATATTAATTAAGAGTTGATTGAGACATGACTGTACCTGTAATAATAACTTTATAAGTAAGTAATACGAACTAATGTACAAGTAAAAGTCATTGTACACTGAACAAAAATAAACAAATAGTTTATGAAAGAAATTATTTATTTTAAAAACTAAGTATGTATTTAGTTTTCCATTGGTACTCGTTTTTGGAATATTCTTAAATTAATATTTATTTATGTCAAAATGGAGTCATTATCATAATAACACAATGTCAGTAAAAAAAATTATACTAATATTATAAAGATGAAGAGTTCGTTTATTTGTTTACGCGCTAATCTCGGCAGCTACTGTACCTGGCTATAAAACATCACTCTGCGACGGGAGTGGAGGGATCAAACTCAAAACACACGGACGCAGTTGCGTAGGACCACTAGTCCTTTCAATGATGATAACTCTTTTAGAAAACTCATGCATTTTTCATTATTTGGGTAGGATTTCTGAATTTCTGCTGACCTTTGGGGCAAGCACCTACTATCCATATGGGTACTTGTTATTGCATAATTACTCAAACACACCTATTGTTTTCTTTACCTATTTAAGCCTTTTAAACCTAGCCTCTAAGGTTTTAGGGTCATGTTTCGATAGTCAGATATAAACGATTTTAAAAGAATGTTACTAAGTATCGATTTTACCAACGTCAGATAATACGTATAAAACGACCGATTTTAAAATGACATTTACATAAATTATTGCTGACAAATAGATGACATTTTCAAATTAGGTGTATTGTATTGTATTCGGCGAATATTCCTTATCTGACGTTGGTAAAATCGTTACCTAATGTCAGCAATCATTATGTAAATGTCATTTTAAAGTCGGTCGTTTTATACTTATTTAATCGGAAATAAGTCCGTAATATAAGTCTTATCTGACGTTGGTAAAATCGAATAAGTTGGTCAAATAATTTCATTCTTACAGCAATGAACTTCGCTTTTATGTTTCAAATAAAGTTGATTAAAAATGAAACCACATTTTTTTGTTTCCATGTTATTAATAAGCATCTAATAACAATCAATATGCTCAGCAAAAGATGTTACATCACACAACATAAACTTAACCTAACATGAATAAAAGTCAACATTTACATGTTAAAATCACTACATTTTCTTTGTTAAGCTACTGTTTATTATTTAATAACGTAAGTGTTACCTCTTGTTCACATTTTCTTAACACTGGTTTAGGTTTTGACCTAAATATTATACTTATATTTTTGTTTTTATAGTGTTTTGCCACTATACAAACTTAATAATATAAATTGCATTTGAAAAAAGCAACCGTGTCAGACGAGGTATCGAACCCTGTGTCTAAAGCAAAAGTCAACAGGCTTGCCAATGTGTCGGTGGCCGAGTGGCATAGGCAAATACCTGGATAGCGTAAGACACGAAGTTCGATTCCTCGTCTGTCTTTTTTTAAGTGCATTATATATTACTAAATATTATATCACAAATCCTATCATTACACATCAGTCATTTTGCTATGAAATCATTAGCAATCCACTAGGAATTCTGCTGGTCAATTTGATTGTCCATGCAGCAAACAGCTGATTTTGACGTTATACTTATGCATAAGTTCCAAGTTGACACCATCAAAAATATTGATGACAATAAAAAATCTTAAAGGTATGAAATGGCTTGTAGATTCTAGAACGAATAAGGCATAGATTTCCTCTTTTAAAAAAATGCACGGAATAATCCTATCACCAGAGAGGTAGGAAAATAATGTGTTCACAATATCAAATCTTTTAATTCTACAGGAAGTTTAGGGACTGATGGTGCAACCTTTTCAAATCACGCTGTTTATCTTTCACAACACATATCTCAAATAAATAGTACACAAATTATAACAACATCATAATTTTAGATTTCGGCGATTTGAGTAAAAACATCGATATCGCGATAATAATTATAAACCATGTTAATTAAATAAATGTATCAAAATGCAAAACGACTAGTTCTATGCACTAACTTTTATTCATTAAAAATATATGTGGTTTATAATAATACTGATGTGTTATTCAACTTTATTTATCACACTGTTTCTCAAAATCAATCATACTTAATAGTAGTTTCTACCGCAACTTAAAACTAATAACTACTTTTTAATCTTTAAATGTAGTTTTACTACTTTTTATAAATATGTATCTTTGAGATGCCCCGATTACCAGAGATAAAATCAAGTTAAACTTGTTTTTTATAAAAGTTAACACACAAGCTCAATATACACTTTACGTGACATATGTAATGGCATTGCAATTTCTATGAAATAATTACCATTATTTGCCAGTTCCAAAAATATTATAAAGTTAAATTCTGAATGAATAGTGCTGTACTTAGATATCAGCGATATAAGCTCTTGTAGATTTAATTTAATCTGTAGTAATGGGGATCGCTAAAAACTGTATAGTATCGTCAATCTAATCTAGGCATACTATGTTGCGAATAAATGATTAGAAATCGTATAAAAGTAGTCGCAGTTGTCTATAAATAGATGGATAACAATAAACAAGGAAGACAAGTAAGTATAAATCCACATCATGTTTTTTTTTGGAATCTTATACCGTATAATGTCAAAAAACATTGTGCATCTAAAGTTTAGAAAAGTTAAAATTCCTCATAGACAGAAACAAAATGTTAGTGTCATTAATGAAGTCATGTGCATTATTTTGTGCTGAGAAGTTTTTAAAGTTCTATTTATACTTATTGACGATAACCAGTCCCAGTATAACGCAAGCCTTACTTTGTCCATCACCGATACGATATCCGATCCATTATAGAATTTTAAAGGTAAAACTTCTTAATTAAACCAATAGATTAAGAGTTTTAACAATCTCAGTGCCTCAAATAGTTATAATATATAACGTACTTATTCATCTTTAGGATTGATCCGGATAGCTGCATCTATTTCCTCCTTGGCGTGATCTTTATCGCCCCAGCCCCATAAATGGTGAGATCCATCACCCGTCCTCTTCACCCTGTTTCTGACAATCTCATCGGACACCGTTTTCAAGTCGTAAGCCCAGCCGAGTTTAGCGAAGAAATTGATGAAGTTAGTGGTGAAGTTCAGTCTGTTGTTGCCGAGTTCGGCCGTTTTGTAGTCCCAGGGGAACGTGTGGTGGTAGTTGTGGAATCCTTCGCCTAGAGCAAAGATAGATACGGAGATGTTTTCTGACGGTTTGATGGCGCTGTCGTAGGGCTTGTGGCCCCACTTGTGCGCGGCGGAGTTGACGAGCCACGTGACGTTAAGGATGAACGTGTAACGGAAGAGCGCGGCCACAAAGAAAGCGTTTAACCAGCTCTCACCCCAGCAGTACACCGGAATCACTGTTGGCATGATGAAGCAGGCGACAGGCATGAGCAGCAGGTAGTACCTACAACAAGTACATATAAAATGTTAGTATATATAAAAGAAAATATTTCTTAAACATTTAACGCCTTAAACGTACAGGATGCAAAAAGATTGTATATCCGATTATTAAGCGGACGAATTCGCGGGGAATCGCTACTTTACTAATATTGGAAATGCATGAAGGTATTTTCGAAATAAGATATTGAGTGTAATCTGATCTGTGAGGATAGATTGGAGGATACCCAATTATATTTATACATGAACAGCTATTTACATATATTTTATTATTCGCACTAGTGCTAAATTTTACAACATAGTATCAGAAAAACAATAGTATTACTAATAACAGAAGAAGTCATAAGGTCTAAATTATAATATTGCAGCAGAATTATACTAATTAGATGACGTAATAGACCAGACACACTAAACGGCACGGTATTGTTGAGCAAGACATGTTCAAAGGTAACTAAAGGTCATTTTGTATATTTTTTGTGAAATCATTAGTCACTCTATTTACATATAAGTTTTTGAGTTGCGTGGAGATGTTTTAAGGGTTCAGTAGCTGAATGGCAAAAACGGAACCCTTATAGTTTCGTCAAGTCTGACTGTCTACGTGCGTATGTTACATCTACTTTATTCTAAAACTATTAGCAGTATGTATAGTTAAAACTTGGCAGATAGATGTATTAAACCGCTGTACGATTAAAAATACAAAAAATAATGACATTTCTATTTATATGAAACGAAATATATTTTTTTACTCATAATACCTATGCGTGTGGGGTTTCCCAACCAACTATTAAACTAAGAAAAAAAAATACAGCATGTAGATCTAATCAAGTACTTTCAACGGATTTTGATTTAAACAAGATCAAAGTGGTAGTTTTTAAGAGCACATTTTCAATTACTTTTCTGTAAATATTATATTTTTGGCTAAGTGGAAGTGAGTGGACCCCAGGGATGAACCGTTCCGTTAAAATTGGGGAAACCTCAGTCAGAAGTACCTATCATACAATGATACATCCGAAAGCGTCAAATGAGTTATACTTGCGTATAACTTCTTTTGCAATAAAGTAATGCGCGAGCGCAACGAGCACGCAATAATTTAGTTTACGACACATCCAACTAAGGTCATGATAAAAAATAAAGCAACATTGCTGTTTATGACGCCGATCAATCCGAGAACATGATAACAATTAACTCGTTTAGTGCCGCTCACTCGGGCCCGAGTGTTAACGGCGGTGTCTTTTTCTGATGTCATTTTGTCTATGAACACTCGGTCTCGAGTGCTTGGTCACTAGCACGCTGGTAGCATGTTTTTTTTAAATAATAATACCACAAATATTTTTTAACGATTACGCGTAAAAACTGCGGTTTCCTGATGGTTTATTCTTCGCATTTTTTAAGGCACTCAAAGTTTCTGTTTACGTCGCTGATCAACCAAGTACATGATAAAAATAAATGCGCGCCAAAATTTTGTGTACGAGCGACGAACATCAAAACAAGAACAACAATTAAAGTACCTACGTATTTGTTTATGACGCTTATAGTAAATGACAAAAAGTACCTACCATTCACTTTGTAAATTGTGATTAGGAATGTGAACATGCCCACAGTGCCCACAAAGGTGTATCCGCGCCTCATAACACTCATATTTGTTTCGCGTTTTAATCCGTCACGACAACTTAATACCTATTGAAATAATAGCGTCTTCTGAGGTTGGAAGCAGACAACAGACTTCCAAGTAGAACCTTACGTCGCAATTATTTATTTTCTTCTTACAACCATTACATATAAAAGAAAGTCGTGTTAGTTTCACCACTAGGAAATCGTGGGGTGGATCGATATTCATGAATTTACTTAGTTACAAATCCGTGTTTGCCCCTAATAGGATATAGGAGGCGAAATGAAGTTGGCTGAGAACCCTAGATTATTAATAATACATATGAATGTAATATGTTTTAAGTCACTTACTTCTTCTGGAATCGCAGGATGGGGTCAGCATACAAGTCGCTCAGGTCAAGTCCCTTGCCCTTACGCTTGAGCTCGGGGTGCTTGCGTACTAGCAGCCAGCCAATGTGGGAGAAGAAGAATCCACGAGTTGCATTGTGTGGGTCTGCGTCAGTTTCCGAGTACTTGTGGTGCATGCGGTGGTCACGAGCCCAGTCTAGCGCTGAATCCTAAAAATATAATAGTTCTGTCAATTTATTTTAGGCAGAATATATGTATGTATTATATTAATTGCTAACTTAGCCACATTATCTATGCTGGTTTAAATTTCAACTCTGAAGTTCAACTTTTCAAAATATCAGCATAAAAATCTTGAGAAAATAAGTGCAAAAGTTATGTTAAGTTATTATTATAATTTTAAGTTGTTATGAATAAAGGTTTATATATATCTTAGAAACAATAACTGAAGAAATTTTATATCAATAGCTCATTGATAAAATTTCAGAGATTATATAAATTATTAGATTGTTTTTATGTGTTGGTTGAATTCCGTGCATGAATGTTATGAGATAACATTTTAGCAAGGGTTATTCAATTCAATGACAGATAATTGATGATTTACCTGGAAGGCCATTGTGTTGAAGATAATTAGTATCAATCTGAGAGGCCACTTTGCCTTGTAAGACTTGTGGGCCCATAGGCGGTGAGCTCCTGCAGTAATTCCCAAACCGGACATCACATATAGTATGTAGGCTGTAACAAAAAAACTATTAATGATGGTGATTACAATAAATTAACAACCAAAAGATAAAAAGAAACTGTACAATTGAAAAGACTTTACAAAGATATATATTACAGTAATAAAATTTATGTAAATGTTTTCTGCTATGGATCTAATTAATGATCCATTATTTCCACTATAATTTCTTATCTATTACAAAAAAACTTTTCCATGTTTAGTTTTCTAAAGGTATCTCACTCTTGAAAGTTTTAGTAGGTAGTGCCTTACAGGAGATGACTTTGATGACTTAAAACTATTCTGCTAATAGCAATAGGCTGCATTAATTAACAAATGATCAATTAGCATTAGTTTATGTCAAAATTAAAATGAAACGAGCCAATCTTACTTGATTTATACATGTCAATCAAGTTAGATTAGTTTTTTGCAAAATATACTTGTTAATGTATGATAATTCCCCCTTGTACGGACAAAAGAACGTCAAGGTAAACACTGCGGTATCTTATGCAGTTGTAATAAGGGCTAGTTTGCAACAAAAGTGGGTAGCCTGATGTGCTGGCCACTGTACATCAACTTTAAAGCCCATTTTGTAAACAATCTTTAGATAACTTTAAAATATATTCAGTAAAAAAAGTGTCCAATGATGAATTACTTATGCAGGTTGTAAGTTATTTCCATTTCATAAAAAAGGAATGTCAAGATTGTTTACAATATTTAAACAGTATTTAGGAATTTAAAAATAGAAACATTTATGGTGTTACAAAACATAATAACAAAAATAAACAATGGAAAATTTCATCAAAAAATGGTTTATCTTTTGCTTTGTTAGCAACATTGTTTACATACACGAGATTATGCACCGATATGAGATAAACTGTTGATAAGCTTACCAAAAATATCTGTTTGCCATTTTGCTGAAAACAGGAACAGGTAGGCTCCGTAGAGCGCAGCGACATGAAGGTATGCGAATAGGATGATATTCCTCCACACTAGTTGCCTCGGATGGTTGTCGGCTTGTTGCACTGGTGTTCTGGGAAGAGCCATATCAGGAGTACTGGCATCGTCTTCAAACAAAACGCCGTTTAAGTCGGCCCCATCTTTCACGTTGGGAGCCATTCTGACTGAGTTTGGTAATATTCTGGAAAGAAATTAGAAACCTTTAATCTAAATAACCATAAAGAAATTCCCATAGATTTTCGGCTAAGCTTCAGTAATGTAATGTAATGTAAGTTTAAACAATATTTCAGTGCCTTGTACCTTAGCGAACAATGATCTATTTCACCGTCGAAATCCATCATTGATTTCTAATTAGGAATGGAGATGATTCTAACTAAAGAGTTGTTGCTCTAATTCCCCAGTAAAAACAAGATTTTTTCAGGAAAACCAGGTAAACTTCTGGAAAATCCTTTTTCAGGACCAGTCAAGCAAGGATTCGTGACGTTTGTTGAAGAATGTGACAGATAATAACGTCATTCGTTTGTAATGTCAAAATATATATAGGTATTTTTTGCAAAGGTCTAAAACCTAGCATAGTACACTTCCGATTCCGGTACACCTTGTGGTTTAAAAAATAAAATTAATTTATTTGATATCTTTTAAACAAATAAATCTCCACCAATCGTGATTCGTGGTGATTTAGTACTGCACTCGTATGTACTGAATTCTAACTACTATTTTATATATAAACTATTACTAGAAATGTATGCTTTTATTATTAATATTTATTAAATAAGTAACTTCCTTCCTGTTAGTCCCTGATGGTAGGCGAGATACCGTTCAATATAGGGTGATGTCTTGTTAAAGGCATTAATAGATTTATTCTCCATAGTACCTCTTATTGTTTTTATTCCGTTTTTATGTCTAATTGTCTTTGCCTGCTAATCCTGATGATATTTTGTAAGTAGGTATGTTGTGCAAAGCATAGCATAGCATAGTACGTACCTACTACACATGCCTGAAAGTATTACACAATCTTAGGTTTTAGTAAGAAAGAGCAGTTAAATATTTTAGCAAACGCACGCATTTACTAAACGCATTCTTTAATTAACTTTCTCTAATAATTGTTTATCTTAAACCTATTAATTTAGGCTTAGAATAATTATAGTACAATTTGATTACTTACCAAATAACTTTAACACCTCCAACTTTTTATGCCTGGGTTCAGTTTGATGTAGTTCTAAATAATGTTATTATTATTTCTTCACCCACAAAACACTGTAAACTTTTTACAATAAACGATAAATAGCCGGCGAATCGCGATACCGCTATGCTTTGTAAGCTCACAGCGCGAAGTGCCCATGCAATGTGATGTGGTATAATATAATGGTTCGCGAACGGGGAGTCGGGGATTGGACAACAACTGAGTGGCGCGATTCTGAGACCACGTCACGCGTCCAACACGATGCCACTGGGTGTACGGGACCACGTTGTTTTGCGTGTGTGAGTGTGTGAACTCTAGCTCGCCAAAACAATTGTGCAGGTTTAGATTACCGCTTCGCGGTGATACTGTCACATGCGGCACGTGTTTTGATGGCCTTCGCGGTTCAGCACATTGACGAATTATCTTAATAACTTTGATTTAGCAGTATTAAAAGGAGATGTTGTAAGTTTTATCACTGTATTAGTCATTTGAATGATTGATGCTGATGTTAAGGAAAAATCCATGACTAGTAATATAAATAAAAAAAGTGCACAAGAATGTACACGATTGGGTAATCGTGGTTGCGTGCTCGTCACGTGTCCAGTCCGAGAGACGAGAGTACAGAGTTCACAACGTTGACCGGTGTTTTGACCTTGCCCCTGAGTCTGGTCCGCAGTATCTCCAACCTACTTACTTTCTCACGCGTTGATGACTCAAGCAACGAGATAAATTCACAGCATGGTACAAACAAAAAAATATATAGTACAAGTTTCTGTTAACTAACGTTTGTACATATTATATAGGTTAAGCGTGTTTCGAAATGTTACTTACTCCAAACCAAAACATTAGATAAATGATAGTAAATGCATTGGGTTCGCACATCGCTCATGGCTTTGAATCTTGTAGGTACTCTATCCTCCCAGCCCAGTTAAATTGAAAATATTGAAATAGCTGACTCCGGCCTTCCGGACTTAGTTTAGTTAGTATCCGTTTATTTTTACCCTGTATTAGATAGTAGTAACACTTACTTAATGATCGTAGTCCTTTAATGTCGCTATTTCGTCTTCATTTTCATTTCCCTCCCAATTCATGTATCCTACCCTATATCATTCTCATGAGTTAAGGACCCTTCTATGACCTAAAGAAGACCTTTTGATTCGTAACAAAAATATTGAGTAGGTACATGAATTGAGAGAGCAAAACAAAAAATGACGTCAGAAAGGATTTGCTTGCTTGAAAGAATGTTTAGTAATTCAAAAATAAAGACAAGGATTTTGGTAGTCGTCTTTGTTGGTTCTTAGGTCATTTTCATCAATGTCCTTTACGATCGGGCCCGGGGCGGAACAGGCCGGGGGCGAAAGATAGTTCGCTGGGTCCGCTTATGTCTAAATAAGCAAACCTTATCCAGGGTGAGAACCAAGGTTGAGAATCAACCTAAAAAGCCACCGATACTCCGTAATCCGCTTAATAAAGATGTTAACAAGATGGTTTTTTTTATTATTCGTTTAAATGATGAAATTATTTCCAACATTGCTACAAAAGATTAGTCAGAGGACACGTAGGTACGAAGCTCATTATTAGTTAGGGCGTGAACACAACGTGACATATACCTAACAAGACCTCCAAAATGTAAGATAGGTTTTTCCGACTTTGACTTAGCTAAAAGAAGGCTTATGATTTTTGACCGTTAACTACTCGTTATCGTCTAAAAATGTGTCGATTTTCTTTCTCAAATTTAGATCATCCTTTGCATTGAGGTCTATTGTGTGTCGTATAACTAGTGACAACTAGCGCGGTTTGTGTTCGTTTTTAGGGTTCCATAGCCGAATGGCAAAAACGGAACCCTTATAGTTTCGTCAAGTCTGTATGTCTGTCCGTCCGTATGTCGCAGCCATTTTATTCTGTAACTATAAGCATCATACTATTGAAATTTGGTGGGAAGATTTATCCTGTTAACCGCTTTACGATTCTCATACAAAAAATAAAAAATAATGACATTTAAGGGGGGGCTTAAAAAAAACATAAAACTAAACCCAAAATGTTTTTTTTGTCAAACCTATGCGTGTGGTGTGTCTATGGATAGGTCTTTTAAAATGACATGGAGGTTCCTAAAACCATTTTCTTTTAAAGTCTAACGTTTCATAGCTAGATGCTTCCAAAGTGGTAAAATGGGCGCCCCCCCCCCCCCCATCTAACTTCTAAAATAAGCGAGTGTAAATTTTGAAAAAAAAAAATACATAATGTAGATCTTAACAAATACCTTCAACGAAAATTGGTTCGGACGGAATCGAACGAGAAGTTGGTTTTTGAGATCTAGCACATTTTCAACAATCGCAAACATAACTTTGTACTTCATACAAACACTATGAAAAACAAGGTTATATTTGCTGTCAACAAAATATTGTGGTATTTTATTAAGTAGAAGTAAGTGGATTCCCTAATTCAGTTAATGTTGGCACGGAACCCTCAGTGCGCGAGTCCGACTCGCACTTACACCACCACACGCATAGGTTTGACTAAAAAAAAAAAAACGGTTTTAGTTTTATGTATAGGAGCCCCGGTTAAATATCATTATTTTTTATTCTTTGTATAAGAATCGTAAAGCGGTTAACAGGATACATCTCCCCACCAATTTTCAACAGTGTGATGCTTATAGTTACAGAATAAAGTGGCTGTGACATACGGACGGACTGACAGACAGACAGACAGACAGACTTGACGAAACTACAAGGGTTCCGTTTTTGGCCATTCGGCTACGGAACCCTAAAAAACATACTTACAGTCCAATTGATAACCTCCTCCTTTTTTGAAGTCGGTTAATAAAATAAGGTGACACCCTACTGTGCTTGATATACAAATAAAATATAAAAATACATATGTCATATTTTATTCAACAAATCAATAATAATAATTAATTATAATCGCATATAAATCTAAGCTATACATTAAAAAAACTTATGTAAATTTAAAGTATTTGTAGTGGCAGCGCCTCGTTGAATTTTAGCCGCATGTATTAGGGCTTAGCGAGTTACTGCCACAGTTCAGCGCCTCTCGTGTATTTGACATTTAGTAGGAGTCGCGCGACATCAGCTCCGGAGGCCAGGAGTTGGTGGCTGGCGGCAGCAGCGCCGCGGGGCACAGCAGCAGCTCGTGTATGGGGCTTAGCGCGTAGCTGCCGAGGCAATTTAGAACCCATTCGTAGTTGACCGGCACGATACTCAGCTCCAATGCGAGGTCTGTAACAATACAAACTGTTAGAGCACAGGTGAATCTCTTTTTTTTACTATTAAGAAATAAGTATCCAAAACCAAATAGAATTGATAAAATGCCATGCCCTCATCAAAAGTTCTTCCTATATATATAAATCGTTCTGCTTATGTAAGCTCGTTCATAACCGAGACGACTAGGTACTTAATTAAGCTCATAGTAAGGCGGTTGAACCGTTACAAGTTAATTGGTAGATACGAGCAAAGTACAATTTACTACATATGTATGTATATGTATTACAACATTTACATTCATGTATACACACCATTTTTATTTATTAAGATTTTATTCTCAAAAAGGTATTTAAACAAATTATTGATGAAACACAGCTCATTGTAATGGAAGAGTAGGTTAATAAGAAGTCACAGTTTATTCGTTTTATAAATTTACAAAGTTCGCCAGAGGTCGTATTTAAATCCCACTCGTGCGGAATTTTTTGTTTCTAATTTATTTATTTTTAAAATTTAAAATTACAGTCAGTAAAAAAAAACAGCTAAACATAAAAAGGAGCATAAATATCATTCATAATTAATGGAATCAGGCGTTACTTTGCGGAAATCCATTATTAAGTTGAAATTTATAAAATTATTTTGCTTTAAATTTCCGCGAAGCGACGCCGGCAGGCAACTAACTACACGAACCGTCACCGCGTTTAGTATTAGTTCAGGCAAATGCAGGATGCCCCACCCGCCCTCCCTCAATACGCATGCGGCACAGCTGATGCAATTATTAGTACCCAACACCAACGTGCAAAAAACCTCGACGCGTTTCGCCACTACACGTGGCATCCTCAGGAGATGTTGTCGCCTCGGCGGAGCACGGACGACTGAACCTCAACAACATCTCCTGAGGATGCCACGT
Source organism: Pyrausta purpuralis (assembly GCA_963924145.1). Classification (NCBI taxonomy): domain Eukaryota; kingdom Metazoa; phylum Arthropoda; class Insecta; order Lepidoptera; family Crambidae; genus Pyrausta; species Pyrausta purpuralis. The sequence goes on from OZ001656.1 coordinate 12,696,178, forward strand.
GTAGTGGCGAAACGCGTCGAGGTTTTTTGCACGAAACCAAGAGAGTGTAAATTTTGGAAAAAATATATAACATAAATCGTAACAAATACTTTCAACGAAAATTAGTTTGGACGAGATCGAACTAGTAGTTTTTGAGATATAGCATGTTTTCAACAACCGCAAACATAACTTTGTATTTCATACAAACACTATGAAAAACAAAGTTATATTTGCATTCAACAAAATATTGTGGTATTTTACTAAGTAAAAGTAAGTGGATTCCCTAATTCAGTTAAAGTTGGCACGGAACCCTCCGTGCGCGAATCCGACTCGCACTTGGCCGGTTTTTATTAACTGTTAAAACGCTACCTTTCCATAGATTTACTATGGCGATTTGAAAGTATGACGTCATAGTTTTCAGTGTTCAACTGACGCGTTTTATACTGTTTACGGAGCTATTAAAAACCGAATTTTGTTAATTATTAAAAATTATCAATAAAACTAGGTCTTAAACATTGCATTTGCTTTCAATGTAAGGTATGGAAAATTATTGGTGATTGTAGGAAAATACCCAATTTCATACACAAATGGCAGCAGCAGCGCGCGACAGCAGCGCCGCTGTTTTTAGGGTTCCGTAGCCGAATCCCAAAAAACGGAACCCATATAGTTTCGTCAAGTCTATCTGTCTGTCTGTCCGTCCGTATATTGCAGCCACTTTATTCTAAAAGTATTAGTATTACGTAGTTAATACTTAGTAAGTAGATGGATCCTGTTAAACACTTTACGATTCTCATACAACAAATAGAAAACAATGATATTTAAAGGTGAAATTAAAAATAAAAAATATATTTGTCGAGTTTATTTATTTAAAAAAAAATACTATTAAAAACAAAGTTATATTTGCTGTCAACAAAATATTGCGGTATTTTGGCTAAGTGTAAGTAAGTGGATCTGAAATCTGTTAAAGTTCATAAAGATAAGAAACAAAAAATTTGCGCATGGACGGGACTCGAACCGCCACCTTTTGGCTAACCAGGCCATTTGGCCCGGTTAGCCAATAGGTTGTTAAAACATTCAAAACCATCAGTTAAAGTTGTCACGGAACCCTTAGTGTGCGAGTCCTACTCGCACTTGCCGGTTTTCAACTGTTGATAACAAGTTATTTTATCATCATACCTTATAATATAATGTAACACAGTAACACTTTTAACCTACCACAACATTTTTATTAGCTATTTCGACGCGCATATTATCTACATGTAGGTATTTATCTAATCAAGTACTTACATAATCAACATGTTGACATGACTAACAGAGGAGATCAATTTTTTTTGTTTTTCCATATGATTATCGTCTGGCACAATAACATGAATCACAACACAAGTCTAACTTGAAATAGGTTTTTGCACAACATACTCAACTTCCCGCCCGAGGCTTACTGATGACCTTATACATATAAAAGGTTTATTATACCACAGAACAAATTTAATACTTTGGACCTAGTGGGTTTACCAGCTAATAAGTGTATGTGTTATGGTCATGCTTCAACAACCGAAAAGCTTTTATTCCTGAACTAGTGGTCCCCCGCGACTTCGTCCGCGCGTTTTTCGATTTTTTCTCGCCTTTTAAACCTTCCCTAGACCTCCACAAATATTTCAAGACTAAGATAAGATAAATCCATTCAGCCGTTCTCGAGTTTTAGTGAGACTAACGAACAGCAATTCATTTTTATATATATAGACTAGTGGTCCCCCGCGACTTCATCCGCAAAAAAAATGAGAATCTAAACCATTCCCAGATCCCCTTGAACACACACAAAAAATTTCATCAAAATTGGTCCAGTCGTTTGAGAGAAGTTCAATGACATACACACTCACAGAAGAATTATATATATAAAGATAAACCAATACCGATCTCCACATTTCTACGGTATATCAAATAAATCAAAAATCCAAGCATGTTTATATTAGGTACTTATTAAGAGCCAAAACTGTTTGCACCTCGGATAGTCCTTTGTTTGAAACGACGCCCGTTTTTGTTTCGTGTGTTTAAGCGATTTTCGTTTGAAAGTGGTTAGGCGCCAGAGGCCTCGACCGAACTTAAAGATTAGATATAAGACCCCTTATAAACTGCGACTTTTAGCATCGATGCAGTCGCGACAGAATCGCAAATCACGCAAAGAACAGATTTTAGCATCGATGCTGTAGCGCGTTAGTATCAATGCAGTCGCCAATATACAGATACATGTGTCAATGTCCAGCTTCTGCATTGATACTAACACGTAACAGCATCGCGATCAGGCGCGGATCCAGCTCTCAAGATAGGTTGTGGGCGCGTAATTTATTTTAAATTATGGGGGCGGGGAGGGAGGGGGGATAACAGGAATAACAAATAAACAGTGAAGGCACAAACGTTTAATAAAAATGAAAGCATGAGTGAAGGGAGGCACGCCAAAATTTGGTTTACAACGTGGGCTAGCGGAGTTAGAACAAGAGGTTATTTGGTTAGGGCGCTTCATAATGTAGTTAACTGTCTAAAAGTTTATTGGTTTTCGATGCTCATCAAACCAAAAACGTTAAAAAATAAAGCGCGAGCGAAGCGATCGCAAATTTAAAAATGATATGAATTAATGGGCGCGCGAAATAAGAACAAGATATTTGTCTAGGACACTTCATAATGTAGTAAAATAACAAAAAAACCTACCATGCCCTTTCTAAATTCTGATTACGATTGTGGGCATGCCCACAGTGCCCACAACGGTGTATCCGCTCCTGATCGCGACTGTATCGATGCAAAAACTGGCCAAGTGCGAGTCGGACTCGCGCACTGAGGGTTCCGTGCCAACTTTAACTGAATTAGGGAATCCATTTACTTCTACTTAGTAAAATACCACAATATTTTGTTGACTACAAACATAACTTTGTTTTTCATAGTGTTTGTATGAAGTACAAAGTTATGTTTGCGGTTGTTGAAAATGTGCTATATCTCAAAAACTACTGGTTCGATCCCGTTCGAACCAATTTTCGTTGAAAGTATTTATTAAGATCTACATCACATATTTTTTTCAAAATTTACACTTGCTTGGTTTAGAAATTAGATGGGGGGGGGGACGCCCATTTTACCACTTTGGAAGCGTCTAGCTATGAAACGTTTGACTTTAAAAGAAAATGGTTTTAGAAACCTCTATGTTATTTTAAAAGACCTATCCATAGACACCCCACACGCATAGGTTTGACAAAAAAAATTTTTTTTTGTTTTAGTTTCATGTATGAGAGCCTCCCCTTAACTGTCAATATTTTTATTTTTTGTATGAGAATCGGTAAGCGGTTAACAAGATACATCTTCCTACCAAATTTCAATCGTGTAATGCTTATAGTTACAGAATAAAATGGGTGTGACATACGGACGGACAGACAGACAGACAGACAGACAGACAGACAGACAGACAGACAGACAGACAGACAGACTTGACGAAACTATAAGGGTTCCGTTTTTTGCCATTCGGCTACGGAACCCTAAAAAGTAGCGCAGTGTGTAAAGGTTGGCAAATTGCGACTGCATGGCGACAGCCTCCGCTGCTAAAAGTCGCAGTGTGTGAGGGGTCTTAGATGATACAGAGTTGTGCAAATGTTTACTTGAAACAACTTGTTTTTCAGAATAATAATTTAACATGCGACGTAAACATGACGTGCCGTGGCAGTGAGGTCGCGTGATGAACACGAGAGTAAATTGATTACAATTAACAACCGGTTTATTGAACTGAACTCAAAATGCTCCTTATTAGGGTTCCGTAGCCGAATGGCAAAAAACGGAACCCTTATAGTTTCGTCAAGTCTGTCCGTCTGTCTGTTTGTCCGTATGTCAACCAGCCACTTTATTCTGTTACTTTAAGCATCACACTGTTGAAATTTGGTAGGAAGATGTATCACATTAGCCGTTTTACGATTCTCATACAAAATAATAAAAAATAAATATATTTAAGCGAGCCCCCCTCTCATACATGATACTAAAACCGAAAAAAATATTTTCTTCAAACCTATGCGTGTAAGGTTGTCTTTAGATAGGTCTTTTGAAATGACATAGAGGTTTCTAAAACCATTTTCGTTTGATAGATAGTATAATGGGTGTCCCCCTCTTCTAATTTCTGAACCAAGGGAGTGTCAATTTTGTAAAAATAATTAATTTAGATCTTAACAAACACTTTCAACGAAAATTGGTTTGGACGGGATCAAACTGGTAGTTTTTGAGATATAGCACATTTTCAACAAACGCGAACATAACTTTGTTCTTCATACAAACACTATAAAACAAAGTTATATTTGCTGTCAATAAAACATGTGGTATTTTAGCTAAGTGGAAGTAAGAGAATTCCCTAATTCAATTAAAATTGGCACGGAACCCTGAGTGCGCGAATCCGACTCGCACTTTTTTTTGCAACACTCCGTGAACGAAGAATTTTTGTTGGCCGTAACTCACTGTCGAACACCCAAACTGACTGGTTTTTTGCTTCGGGTTCGTACGCGTATATCCAGGATTCGTCACCTGATACGATGTTGTACAGCATTTGAGGATCCTGCGTGGAATCTCTCGAGAGCTCTGACGCACCAAGTAACGCGAGCCGCTTTTTGCTCTTCACAAAGCGAATGCGGTATCCATCGGGAAAACAACTTTTTTACACCATGCAAGTTTATTTGTATTTGACTCATGCCAATGTCTTAAGTTGCCTGAATTTCGCGGTATGTCACATGTCGATCTTCCTCAAACAGATTACGCACAGTATCGACGTTTTCTTGGGTGAGTGCAGTTTCAGACGACCTTGACGGGGATTAAAATTTAGCAAACCAGCGATAAAATGTGGTTTTGGATGGGGCTTCATTACCAAATACAGAAATTATCCGGTCAACACATTGTTTTTGTGTTAAACCACTTCGAAAGTCATAATAAATCATCGCTCTTGAATTTTCTCGAGTCAATTCCATTTTCCTAACGACTAAACAAGTTTGACAAGAACTTGTGACATGACCGAGAATCTTTTTTTTAATAATTAATGGTATTTGATTTTTAAAACCAAGCAGTTTGCAGTTAAAAAGATTTTAACAAGGCCGGAACAGTGGAAATATTCCATTCCCGATACTTTTAGTGCAGCCCTCGTAACCCTCCTACTGACTTCCTTGATGTGTTGTTAAATCTGTTCAGTGCGTGCGTCGCGATGCTGAAGCGCGTTTTCAAAACGCGCGACTGCATCGATGCTAAAAGTCGCAGTGTGTAAGGGGTCTAAAAGTCATAAAAAATCGTTTCACCCGTTCTCGAGTTACAACTGGTGTAACTAACACGAGCTTCTTTAATGTATATCAAACAAAAACCGGCTTAGTGCTAATTGGACTCGCCCACTGAGGGTTCCGTGCCAACTTTAACTGAATTAGGGATCTTACTTACTACCACTAAGCTAAAACACCACAATATTTTGATGACAGCTAATATAACTTTGTTTTTCATAGTGTTTGTATGAAGTACAAAGTTATGTTTGCGGTTGTTGCAAATGTGCTATATCTCAAAAAATACTAGTTCGATAGACACCCAACACGCATAGGTTTGAATAAAAAAAAATTTTTTTGGTTTTATTTTCATGTATGGCCCCCTTCAAATATCATTGTTTTTTATTTTTTGTAGAAGAATCGTAAAACGGTTAACAGGATACATCTTCCTACCAAATTTCAACAGTGTGATGCTTATAGTTACAGAATAAAATGGATGTGACATACGAACGGAATACGGATAGACAGACAGACAGACTTGACGAAGCTATAAGGGTTACGTTTTTTGCCATTCCAAAGAAGAAAAAGACAGACGACTTACACACAAATCTATCCTCCTGCGTGTGCTCGGGCTCGGCCAGCAGCAGCGCGGGCGCGGCGGCCGTCGCGCGCGCCGCCCGCGCCTCGCTCACCACGCGCGCGCCAGCTGACACCAGCATCTCCTGTAAGAACATACCAATATGGTAACAAAAAATATACTTAACTAGCGGACCCAGCGAACTTTGTTTCCATTCTCATCTTGCCCCGGCCCCGTCCCGCCCAGTCCCGTAATTTAAAAATTTAAGCGGTCTCAGAGTAACTTAAAAATAAAGATGGGTATGAAAAATAGATGTCGGCCAATTCTCAGACCTCATTATGCTCACCAAATTTCATGAGAATCAGTCAAGCCGTTTCGGAGGAGTACGGGAACGAACATTGTGACACGAGAATTTTATATAGGTATAAGATATGGGTGCTGTTTTGGTCAGTGACATCCAACTCGGGGATGATAATATGAGTTATGCGTATTATTATTTTTTGTTTTTAATTATTTGAATTTGCCTTATATACAAGCTAAAGCTACATAATACTTTGTTTATTATTTTTAAGTCCTACCTACAAAACCGAATGTTACAGGTTAAATGTGACGACCACCTTTCTTCCTTCGGCCAAAAAGAAGCGGGAGTCCCCCAGGGCTCGGTACTTGGTCTAATATTATACAAACTATATACCGCTGACCTACCTGCCTCGGAGGAGGTGGTGATTGTGACGTATGCAGATGACACTGCAGTCCTCTCCTGCAGTAAAGATCCAAACATTGCATCCTCAAAGGTACAGGGATGCCTAGAAAATATCGATCTATGACTGAAAAACTGGAGAACACAAGCTAGTCCAGGAAAATCTGTTCACATAACTTTCACTCTAACGAGAGGGGACTCCCCACCAGTGAAACTCAACGATGAAAGACACACCTAGACAGAAGATCAACCTGACGTGACCTTAAAGAGACTAAAAAGAAAAAAGCAAATAAAAAGCTCAGAGATGTGTACTGGCTAGTAGGTAGACAATCAATGCCTTCTCTCTTTGTCTTGAAACCAAAGTCCTGATTTACAAAGCCCTCATAAAATCAGTATGGACTTACGGTATTCAGATACGGGGATCAGCGAGTCATTCAAATGTAGAAATTCTCCTACGCTTTCAGAATAAAGTATTGAAAATATTGACCAACGCACCATGGTTCATTCGAAACACAGAAGTGCATGAATACATAAAATTACCTACTGTTAAGGAAGAAATAAAAAGGATCTTCAGAGCCCTATAAACGGAGACTTAAGAGGCACTAAAACCATCTAGCTGCTAAGTTCATGGACACGAGTGACTGCATAGCTCGGCTGAAAAGAAAGCGACTAGCTTCTGTATGATGAAGCACACACCACACAATTCTATTGTTATGATAAAAATACGAGATTACACATCATTGGCTGTGCACTCGCAACAGTCATCTTACAAAGATAAGCAAATCTGATTAAAGCCAAGAAAGGCTGATTGCAGATAGAAAGTTTTTTTTTTAAAACATGTTTCATAAAAGAAAACCTCATTAAAAAAATCTTAGAAAACTCATAACAAACCCTTGAGAGACAATCGACCACCCACCGAGCGAAACGAAAAAAAGTCCTGCCTGTGCAGGGTCTGACCATTTTTGCGCGCCTCTACCACTGACTTAATGCAGACTTAAGCAGTCTTTTCTTCGCCAACCGTAAAAGAAAACATCTGCAATTAATGGATAATGCCAAGAAAGTTGTATTTATTTACTGTTTCCATATAATAATGATCACGACCCTCAGGTGTGAGATGAGGTTTTACGAGCGAGGAATTAGTATTCGCGATTTAATAACGTAATTAGCAATAATAAAGAAATATTTATCAACGGCCGGAGAATTTCTGTGACAGCGACCTGTCTCACCTTAGATAAGTCACGTACCAGCCGTCTGCCCAACTTTATTATCAAGCGCATGCGCTGAACTTTGTTCGTTCACGCTCATAGATGATGAGACGGCATTTGGATATAAAGGTACATAATGACCACACGGAGAGAGATCAGGCATTCAGTCAGTTCGTCCTGAGATTTGGGGTCCATGCGCACATGCTGAAGTGAACCTATTTTAAGGGTGCGGTCCACTTGTAGCTCGAGACGACCACTACGCCGACTAAGGCCCATATTGCAGATCCACTTGATGTCTACGCTACTTCTTTCCTACTGGTCGCGGCGAAAACGTCAATCATGACGTCATACCTAACGTTCAGGGGACCCCAACAACGAGCCATGTCAAGAGGTGGGTTGTAGTGGGCGGCCAAAACTAAAGTTTAATAGTGGCAGGTAATTGAAGAACTTTTAATATAATTAGTTGTTTGAATTTTCTTCTTTACGATTGGAATGAATAATAATAATTAAAACGATTATTTTAAATAATTTGCTACCTTATGTCGCTGCTGATACATTTCCTGAATTCAAATTCCTTACCAGAATAAAAGAAGGACATAAACAATCAACGCTCTAAACGCTCACAAACTCGTTTCACTTGCTTGACATAACGAATGCAACGCTCGCGGACCAAGTGAATCGGGAAAATGTGCGGTCGTGAGCGCTGTCCCCGCGAGCATCAAGTGGATCCAAACCATGAGATACGTTGCAGCTGTATGCAGCCACAGGCCAAGGGTTGCATGGCCGCGTTGGTCGCAAGTGATGCATGACGCAAACCGTAAGCCACACCTCGATTAGTGCCTCGAAGTCTGTCTTATAATAAAAAAAACTAAGACAAACCTTTAAGGAGTCCTGGTCCAGTACGCTGAAGGGCGGCATGCAGAAGAAGGTGATCCCCTCGAACAGCTTGGTCTTCGCCACGCGCGAGCGCCGCGGGCCCGGCTCGCCCGTGCCGTCCAGCGCCTCGTACAAACTCTAAAGTTGAATAATAATAATAAATCATTTATTACAGATTTCATCCAATTCATACAACAAGAATAGGCAATATCTTGGAAATAACACCTCATTCAAACCTACCTAATACCAGACATATTTATAATTACGTAACAAATAATCAATACTATGTACCTGGTTATCGTAAGAATGGACCTATCACTATCACCACGAGTGTGCAAAAATGAACTGTAGTGACACGAAATGGACGAATGCAGGTGGCTGAGTGGGAAGACGGGAGGAATGTGACATATTGACAGGTCTATTCTTACAAAACCGGGTAAAGTAAATATCCAGCAGTAAGTTGAATAAGGGTGGATTCTACGGTTTAGGGTGGACTAAACGAGAATAAATGTAACAGAATACTGTTACCAAATACAGAATATATCGAAAACATCAAAGAAAATTCGACGACTCTGTTGGAAATGTTAATTCGTAGACGATTTTATTCACCATTTAGAGGTAAAACACGTGTTTTTCAGGATTATCATCCACGGCGCACTTCACAAACACTTATTACACAAGCCATTTTTATTGGAAACTTGTATAATAAACAAATCGATAATTCATTTTCATAAAATACGCTGACCATGAGATACTCTACAGTTAGCGATTTATTCTTAAGCTTCTAACTGTAGAGTATCTCATGGTCGCATAATGCAGTTCAATCATTCATTCTGTTATGCGAGTTTAGTTATTCCTATTTCTATTATAATTTTACGTCGAAAAGCGACTTGTGAAAGTTGTGAGTTTTTCAAATATAAAATCGAGGAACAAAATTATCTTTCGTATAAGTAGTTATGCGCGTGGAAACCTATGCTTGATCGAATTTAACCTAAATTGCAAACTTAATAAAAGTAACGTCACTACCGTTGCCAAACTATAGTTAGTTGACCTCAAAATTGATAAATGAGTCTATTTATTTATTTAAAAAAGACGAATGCCTCCAATTACTTTAGTTCAATATTACTTATAATCGTTTTAGCAGTAGGTCCATAATGTAAGACCATGACATATTAGTGTACATCCGGCCGTCTGAGCCAGGCTTCTATAGAGATCTTGCATATCTAGGCTTATAACGAATCGTTAGTGACGCTGATGTATCCAGGTTTCATCGTTTGTGACGCAATAGTTTTCTTGGAAAATCAAAAAAACTAGGCTCAGACAGCCAGAATTTCGCATTTTCTGACTTTCCAGATCTCAACTATCAGAGGGTCTCAGGGCGCTGTTTCTTATAAAATGTGATGTGACGCGTTAGTGACGGTCATCCGAAGTAGTTTCATCCATTTTAATCCAGTACTTTTTGAGAAATCGTGATAAACGTGTGGCTCAGACAGCCTGATATCCGGTCGTCTGAGCCAACTTGTTTTTCTCTATATTTCACGAAATGTTACGTTTCGGACAAATGTTTTTAGGATTTACTGATGTGACGACGTTAGTGACAGCTCTCGACCAGATTTGAACCTTCGTGACGCACGCGTTTTGGAGAAATTGAGAAAAAACTGCTGGCTCAGACAGCCGGATGCTGGCTGTCTGAGCCACTCAGTTCTACCACTTCCAGGTGTTGTACGAAGCTGAAAACTCATCTAATCTGATGTGACGCGGCCTCTTAGTACAAAAAATCGTAAGTGACGGCTCTATATGCCGCCAATCAAAAGTTATAAGCATTTCAAATGTTTTCCATACATCGATGCATTTGGGTGGCCACACTTCGCACTCTTTATGGAAACGGAAAGACAATTTAGTAGAAAATGTAAGCTAAAGCCCCTCGTATCAAAGCGGATGCTTTCTCCTGCTATTTAAATATTTAATTACGTAGTCAATAACTACGCCGATGAAGGAAAATATGTTAATTATTTATGGTCTCAGGTATTCCAAGGAAAAAAATCGTTAGATTACTATTTATTTGAAAACAACCGCTAGTTTAACGAAGGTACTACAATATTAGAGAATTTTGGTAAGGTACATACTACTTACATATTACTCGACTCTTCCCATGTGATTTTACGGCCCACTTGGGACAAGATGCAAAAAATCAATATAAATACTAACTTAATCTTGCAAGTCGTTTCCTTTTTTGTTTGGATGGAAAACTTAGTAATTCATTTACTCGTCCCACCATGCCTATACATATAATATTTGGGACGAAATGCGGAAAATCAAAGATATATTTACAAACTGCAGCTCGTCCTGAGTAATTCTTAAACTTTCTCAACGTTTAAAAGAAGGCTTTTATTTTTAAAGAGATCATCTTACCAAGATTATCAGACCATGTACACTTGTACAGGCTCATATTTTAATCACCATTTAAAAAATCAGGAATATGATATCAAGTTAAAGAAAATATGTTAAATAAGAACATTAAAACACTTTTTAATCACTGTTAATTCGACATGCAAGATAGTGTCAGACGAAAAAGTAGACATCTACAGTGATGACAGTTGCTGAAAAAAAATCCGCACTACTGATTAGTGACTGATGTACTGACAAGGAAACCTGCACTTACGAAGTTAATCATTAAAAAATGCATCTAAAGAAATTTATGGTGATAATATTGGGCTAGTTATACTAAAAGGGGGCACAAAGACTTATGACAACAATCAGGCATGTTTTGACGTGAGCTCCAGACTCAGACCTCAGTAAGCAGAGCAGTATTTAGTTGGACTACTTACTACTTTTACTAGGCGTAGTCAGCGTTCTCTTGAAAAAATCTAGGCTCCAGGCTGACTAGGCATACTCAGCGCTTTGCACTTACTTTTTTACTCGGCGTTTAGATAGCTGTTTACTGATAATTCTGATATCACCCAACGTCTAAGAATTACCATGTGGAAGTCTCCTGTTATTGATATTTTAGTAAATAAAAAAGTTATTTTACGAATTGTTTCTGGTGTAGCATTTATACAAATAGTAGTTCATCAATTCATCCCATACAGCTTATTTTGGACGAGATGTAGATAATTTAATCAAATGATTTTTAACGTCATTTAATGTACTCAAAAAGTTAAAACTATGAATAGAAGTATAATCATAAAAAAACAATAATATTGTTACAAAAAAGTTAACACAATTTTGTTGTATGAAAGGAAACCCTTTTAATGATTACAAAGTAAAATATAATATACATCTGATAAAACAATTTTAGTCAACTGTGAATAATACTACTCGTAAATAGGTATACTATACTCGTCATAAAATCAATAAAGTCTACGAACTAAGTAAAAATCCACGAGCACAAAACTTATATCATTGCTTTATTAAAACAAAATAATTGTTACTTGTCCTATAAACATAAACTTTAAAAGAAGATAAACGCTACAACCTGTGGTAATAAACATGACAGGTCCAAAACAAAATATATTTTTTTCATTTTATTTCATTATTTTCGTAAGTTGGTTTCTACGCACCTCTCTAACCGCCATATCCATTGTTACTTACTTACATTTTTATTTATTATATATACATTTTGTAACATACATATTTAAACTTTCTTGTAAAATTCCACAACAATCTTTTGGGCTATAAAAATAAATGATATTAAGTGGATGATTTCTTTCCATCCTGCATAATTTTATAGTCTATCTATATATTTTTATATATATGATCAGCCATTTGACCACTATCACAACTGGTGGTAAGTGATGATGTCGTCGAGGATTGATCATGTCTGATCAGTAATTGTTCTTTTGAAAATGCCCAAATTAAGGGTTTCTGGAACACCTCAGCCGGTAGCGCATTCTGTTTAGTGCGCATTGATGGCATGTCAACGACACAAAGATGGCGCGCGTCTCGTGTTCCGAAGGTGAAATAAGGCTGGCTTAGTAATTTTTGTTCGAAATAATAATAAGCGGTCCCAGAGAACTGCGTATCACCTTCTGCGCTGTTTTATGGTTATTATTTTGCACCCAAAAAAGCAGGAGTCGATTTGCATAATGATTAAAATTAATTATTGCATCTTGTCCCAAATGGACCGTAATCATATGGGACGAGTTGAGGAATGAGTACTTAGTATGTATTTAATACCGAAAAAGTCTTATATTGTAGTAACCAGCTGGAGCTAGTGGTTATTTTTAAATAGAGTAATTTAAAAAAAACCTGGAATAACCCATACCTAATTAACATATTTTCCTTCATCGGCGTAGTTATTGACTACTTAATTAAATATTTAAATAGCAGGAAAAAGCATCCGCTTTGATACGAGGGGCTTTAGCTTACATTTTCTACTAAATTGTCTTTCCGTTTCCATAAAGAGTGCGAAGTGTGGCCACCCAAATGCATCGATGTATGGAAAACATTTGAAATGCTTATAACTTTTGATTGGCGGCATATAGAGCCGTCACTTACGATTTTTTGTACTTAGAGGCCGCGTCACATCAGATTAGATGAGTTTTCAGCTTCGTACAACACCTGGAAGTGGTAGAACTGGGTGGCTCAGACAGCCAGCATCCGGCTGTCTGAGCCAGCAGTTTTTTCTCAATTTCTCCAAAACGCGTGCGTCACGAAGGTTCAAATCTGGTCGAGAGCTGTCACTAACGTCGTCACATCAGTAAATCCTAAAAACATTTGTCCGAAACGTAACATTTCGTGAAATATAGAGAAAAACAAGTTGGCTCAGACGACCGGATATCAGGCTGTCTGAGCCACACGTTTATCACGATTTCTCAAAAAGTACTGGATTAAAATGGATGAAACTACTTCGGATGACCGTCACTAACGCGTCACATCACATTTTATAAGAAACAGCGCCCTGAAACCCTCTGATAGTTGAGATCTGGAAAGTCAGAAAATGCGAAATTCTGGCTGTCTGAGCCTAGTTTTTTTGATTTTCCAAGAAAACTATTGCGTCACAAACGATGAAACCTGGATACATCAGCGTCACTAACGATTCGTTATAAGCCTAGATATGCAAGATCTCTATAGAAGCCTGGCTCAGACGGCCGGATGTACACACATATTATACATATAACGATATTACTCTTATTTTCATATAGGTACTCATTATACTAACCTCGCTAGCAACCGAGTTCGTAATCAGACAAGCTTTCACCCAGTCGTAGGAAACTATCCATTTTGACGCCGCCAAAGCGCGCATGTATTTTACTGATCTAAAAATATAAAACATAAAAAAAAGAGCAAGGCGGTGGGTGTGGCGATGTTGTTATGCAATAATAATAATATGTATAAACAAAGATAAAAAACGAGAAAATAATTGAACGAATAAAGGCTAAAAAAATAATTTAAGGACGGAATAAAATACATATTTTTTACCTTTGTGATCTGTTCTCATCATCAACTCCCACCACTAAATGCGTCAATTCTTTTGAATATTTATCCATATATTTCCAATTGAATTTTTTACACAGAATTATGACATTGCCAATCTCAGCGGCAGTCAAACACGACCCAGCGATACAATATTTCAAATCTTTTGGATTAACCACCTTTGAGACAATTTTCTTTATTGGTGATTTAGGAGTCTGTTCAAAGGCTTTACTCATAAATTCTTTTTCTTGGGTTGTTTTTGGTGCAATGGTGCTCGAACACTGTGTCTGCAGTGGGTCAATGTCCACCACACTTTCAAAGTTTAAAGATTTTCTCGCCATTGGTGTAGAGTTATGTTTTATATGGTCAACAAACTTATCAATATTCAGTGGAGTCTCTAGCGTCTGCTTTTTTGCAGTCGCTTCTATGATCGTTTGATCTCTTGTTGTGTCTACTAATGTATCAGAAACATTTATAACACTTTTATAAACTTGTGAATTACTAGAAGCCGCCTTAGGAGCACCTAAATTAGCGATATGTTGTTTATTACTGTTGTTATTATATTCACTTACACTTTTCTGTTTAGGGATAGACACATTCCTGAAAATATAAAAACTTATTATAAGTAAAAAATAAACAGTCAGAATTAGTGTTGCCTTTGAGAGTTTGGCTATCATTATTTGACGTCAAAAATCTTCTATATAGGTTGGAGGTACAATACTAACGACACAGCATCAGTATCTTGTAATATCAAAGCTCAATTTCGTATGCACTATCGACTGTATCAGCTCTGTCTAATTGTTACTACTATCGATACTATCATTATTTTTGGGTTTTATAAAATATTTATACTATTGCTTCTGCTTAACAATCGATAGGATCATCGATAGTGGACTATCGAGCGGCTAGTCAGAATAGTCAAAACAGCTTATAGTAATGTAAGGCAAGCTTACTTTTGTGGAGTTTCTTCAACAACACTTTTATCGGAATCATACTGTTCTTGGAAGGGAGTACATTGAGTTTTTTCAACAATTTCCAAATTATCTGCATGAGTTGATATGAGATCTTGGCACATTCTTGGGGTCAGTAAATTTTCAATGTGTTGTTGAGTGTCACCCTGTAACACGACAAAATCTCTTCATAAATATCTACATGCAATGAATTTAAAAAGGTTTTATTAATTTTATTTATTGAACACATGGACTTACTTTTTCATTTGCCTTTTTTGTTACATCATCAGTTAAATCATCTTTTTCAATAACTGAAAATACATTTTCACTAAACTTATCATGCACAGCTTTTTTCGTTTGAGTTTTACTCTGAAAACATTGTGATGGCACAACAGTTTCAATATTTTCAGTTTCTTCTTTATTGGGTTTTGCACTTTTTTGACCCATTTCTATATCAGCGTCAATACTAGCAAATACTTGGCCCATAACATCATCGTAATTAATTGACTCACTATTCTGAATAACTTCTTTTGGATGTTCACTTAGATAGACATCATTTAAATTCTTTTCTACTTTTTCAGTTTCAGAGACAGTTTTTACTTTTTTAGCACAAGGTACTTCATCTTCTTCAATGTCTTCCCTATCTCTTTTATCAGCATGTTTTTGAGTTATCTTAGTAGTTTTAACAGTAGACATCAATATCTCTGAAGGTGCTTGTTTACTTTTATTTAATACTTGCAAGTTTTGTTCAGGGGCTGATCCATTATCAAAAATGTCCAGATCGTTTATGTAATCCTCTTTCTCAGCAGCATCATCAGCTTGAGTTATTTTAGCTTGTTCAGAACTTATTTTATCTGTATTTGTTATTTTTTGAGTGCTGTTATTTACTACTTCCACTACTTTGTTATCACACTCCATTATGTTTGATAACTCTTTCTCAACACTTTCTGTGATTTCAAACTGAGCTGTAGCTGTTTCGGCTGATGCAGTATTTTTTTTGGTTGCTGAGGACTTGATTACTGAATTATTAGGGCACTCATTTATTTTAACATTATTGTGTTCAGGATGAACAGAAGCTGAAATATCATTATCTTTACCTATATTAATTTCAACATTTTGTGATTTATTGTCTTTTGCTGAATCTAATTGTTTACTGAGAAGGCAATTAGAACCTAATGAAGTTTGAACCTCACGGTCCGTATTTACTCTTAACTGAACATCATTTGTTTTCTTTTTGATAGTAATATTTGTTAATGTATTTCCTATTTTTATAGTAATTTCTATATCATCATCTCCATTTATGGTAGCTGGATTTGTGGTGTTCTGAATTTTAATAGATGTTTGATCTGTTTGATTTTGTTGAGAATACAAGATTCCTTTTCTTATAAAAGGTGTTTTGAATGTTGTCTGATTTACTCTGGTTGTAACATTTGATGCCCCTTTGGGTTTTGTTACATTATCACCACTGCCATCTTCAAAATTTTTGCTTTTGTAAAACTTTTCTACATTATTTTGAGAATCTACAGGGACAGATTCTTTATCATATTTACCCTGACTTAAAGGCCTTGTAGGCTCAGATATGTCTTGTTTATCTTTAATATTATGAATATCAGGTGTATTATCTTCAATGGTATAAATAACAGGCTGTGATTCTTTGTCAACAGTTTTGAGATGTTCTAACAGATCAATGTTTGGTTTAGCAGTGCTTTGCGTTTTCTTACACATCTCAATTGAAACATTTAATTTACTTCTATTCTTTTTGTTAAGTTTACTGAATTCTTTTCTCATCCGCTTCACATTATTCCAGTTCTGTTTAACCTTATCTGTTTTCCTATCTGTATCTGAACTAGTGTTTTTAGAAGTATGTTTATCAAAAACCATGTCATTTGAAATATTATTTTTCTGCTCAGTAGGAACTACTTCCTTTTTTCTGGAACTCCTCCTTGGATGTTCTGTTGTATATTCTTTGTTCAGGTTATAGGTATGTTTATTAGAGTTACTGGTAGAGTTTTCTTTGTTAGTTATCCCATCTGTATCTGGCATTTGCTCAATTTTGTCCCAATCATCTTGTGGTGGAGGTGGCACATACACTATTTTAGCAGGGCTTTTACTCTTTTTTGAGTCAATGTGAACTTGTATTTTACTTGATGAAATTTCTACAGGGTTGACATCTTCAGAGAACTGTTCAGAATTTATCAGTGGAGCAGAAAACTGGTTTTGAGAGCTTGCTAACCAGTCCTTCACATTTTTGGCTGGATCCTTTTCTGATTCAACTTCATTGCTTGTTACATCAAGAACAAATTCATCCACTGGAATAGAATATCAAATTAGTAGTTTTATTAAAAGCCATAATTATATGTAGGCTTATACCAGTCTCTGGTATGTCAGCGCCATCAAAACTCTCACAACTAATAACAGTAACCAAGAGAGAGGGGAATTATATTTGGTAGGATCATTGCCTCCTCACTTGTTGGTTGTGCTTAAATATTGCTGAAGGCTCCTACATTGTGCGCATTGATATTGTATTTTCACATAATTAACTTACCCTTCCATCTCGGAATTTATCACAGTCTACAAAAATGTATTGAACATCCTCTATGTTTCCACAAAGATTGCAGTTTGGGAAATCCTCTGTCATCAAAAAGGCAAAATAATTACCAGGATAGTGACGAGACCACATTCACTTACATTTTATATTGAAGTCCTTTTCAAATGCTTCACCAAGTGCATGTATGTGCTCGGTGAGATTCTGTAAAGGCAGGTTTAGCTTCAAAGATTTCTTCTCCAGTGGAGCTGCACAAGAAGGGCAGGTGCGCCTACCGCGCCAGCATGTATGACACAGAGAGTGCCCGCAGGATGCAGTCTCTGGGGCTATGTAATACTTGCAACTGGAAAAGTCAGATAAAATAGATTTGAATTTAAAATTTACTAAATTAATCAAATAATCAGTAGATAACATTTAACATGTGGAGAGGAAAAATGTATACTTACCACTCTAGACAAGTTACGTGATCAATCTGATGAGATGTTAGTTTTGTCAACAAAAACAAATCCAACGCTTTAATATTCATCTTATTCACTCAATACATAACCAAAATACCTGGAAATAAAAATATCACTGAGACCGAAATTGTATTGATGTATTCATAAACAATAACTGCAGTAACAAATAAATATTACTTGTGGTTATTCAATAGTTAGGTATACTACATTACAAAACTGATTGTATTAAGAGTAAATAATACGGATAAGTTAATTAGATTCTGATTGAATTTTGCTGATTTCGTTACACACAAACCTTTTGGTAATAAAAGAAAGTGGGATTCTTATCCTGGATTTCAAAATTAATGGTAAAAAATCCAAAGATTTCAGCAAAGGCCCGCGCAAAACAACACGAAAAACAAGAAAACAAATTTATTTTGACATAATATCTTTTTTTTTTTTTTTGTTATTTTCGTTCCATTTTGGAACAGGCTAAGGTCAAAGACCATGCTGCCTTGTCGTAGGTTTCTCATTTCTTTTGTCAAATTAGGGAAAATAAAGTCTTCGGTATTTGTGATGTCTTCAATCCATGGCTTAGTCATTCATTTCAAATGTAAAGCAAAATACACTTAAAATCCAGTAGAGTACAATGTCATAAGTTTGTTTATTTATCTAGTACATTTAGGGATAATTAATTCTTTAGTTTTATATGCATGTCTTATCCAAGAAATCAGTCTTTTTTGAGATAGTTAGATCCATTTTTATTTAAATGTATTAAGTAAAATCCAATAGAGCACTGGTATAAAAATCCATGTGGGATCAAAATGTCATAACCAGGGAACGAAGCGACGTATCAAACGTCAATGTCAAATTCAAAAATTATCAACAAACAAGCAATTACAAAAAATAACAACAAGAAAGTTTTATACACCATTGACTAATTCAAAGTTTTTACAACGTTTTAACCACAACTAAATTTATACATATTTACAAAAACATTAGATTCTGCAAACTGTACAGAGAATAAATTTGTAGAGAGGTATGTAAGTCAGGCTATTTACAAGAAGAGCTTGAATGGAGCGCGGCACCAAATCAGGCTTGCCATAAATTTTAATCAGCTCGTCCATAAGCACAAGGCGCTGAATGCCAAAGGCCGAGCAAACAAAGAAAATGTGTGATAGAGTTTGCTCTACCACAAAATCACAATAATCACAATGAGAGCTATCCACCATTTTCAATCGGAAGAGATGAAAATTCAAATTACAGTGTCCAAATCGTAGCCTTAGAATTGAAATGTAAAATTTCCTGTTTAAATAGGTGTCACCTTTGCAGAACCAAGGCATAATTCCAATTTGGGTTTTACACTCATCATACCACACACCTTTCTTTTCAATTTGAACTTTATGTTTATAATGTTTTCTCCAAATGTCAATGTACCTTTTCTTCAAAAGAGGAACAATATCAGAACAAGGTACATGGACATCTAGATTACTACTAGAATCAGGGACTATTGTAGCACAATTTGTTATGGTTCTAGCTAAAAAGTCAGCTCTCTCATTACCTATGACACCAACATGAGACGGTACCCAAATAAAAGAAACATTAAAATTATTCATTGTTATTAATTCCAACCATAACTGTTTGATTGCAACAATCAAATAGTTAGTGTTGGCATTAAATTTATTATTTTTAAGATTTTCTAAGACACTCATACTGTCACTGACTATTATCCATTTAAGACAACCACTATTTTTGTGTTTTATATGTTTCAAAGCAGCAAGAATAGCCACAGCCTCAGCTGTGAATATGCTTGTGTTTGAATTTATTTTATAACCAGAACCAGTATTCAATAAACTATCAAAAATAGCAAAAGAAACAGCAGACTCAGTTTTGGACCCATCGGTAAAGATAAATCTACAATCATCAAATTCAGAGAATTTACTATATACATCTTCTTTTGAGAACAAATTATGATCAATTATAATGTTGATTGCAGGAAAGTGACTTTGGAAGACTCCAACATAACATGGAAGTACAGAAGACCTATGTATTTGCAAAGTTTCAAGGAAATTTAGGAATTGACTGAATCCCTGCAATATGTAAAGGGGATTACGTAAGGGAGGAGGTGGGGCAAGTTTTAGGTTAAGAAACAGGTGATTATTAATTTTACTGTAAAGTTTCAATATGAATCTCTCTTTTAAATATGAGAACCTTATGCTTAAAGGTGGAAGTCTACATTCAACTTGCATTGCATTTATAGGAGTGCTTTTAAATGCTCCAGTTATAAGCCTCAAACTTTTATTTTGTATTTTTTCTAAGACATTAACCAGTCTAGTGTCATTGGCAAAACAAAGGAAACCATATTCAAAATGACTTCGAATCAAAGATTTGTACAACATTAACACTATCTTTGGATCAGCTCCCCAAGATGTTCTACATAATGATTTCAAAATATTGAAGGCTTTATTAGCTCTAGAAGCTATTAAATCAATGTAATTTTTCCAGGAAAGGTTATGAGTGAAAGTAACACCTAAAAACTTAACTTCATGAGAAACAGGGATAGGAACTTGATTGTAGACAATTTCAGGGGTAGAATTTCTAACATTTCCAAATACTAAGAGTTTTGATTTTGATGCATTAACTTCAAGATTTAAGTATGAGAAATAAGTAAACAATCCTTCCAATGACTTATTTATAAGGGTTCTAACATTAGCTAAACTTTTTCCAGATGTATAAACTACTAAGTCATCAGCAAATTGAAGATTTTTAACATCAGAACCCAAGATCATATTCAAACGACGAATATAGAGAATAAAAATTAACGGGGACAAGATGCCACCTTGGTTTGTGCCAACTGAAGCAAATCTTGGACCATACAACAATCCATTATATTTAACATAAATTTCCCTTTCTATCAAAAAATTTTGAATCCAATGAACCACTTTGCTTGGAATCCCAATAGAAAGTAGTTCATTGCCCAAAATATCAACATTTACACTATTAAAAGCTCCAGAAACATCAAAAAACACAGACAACACAAAATTATTTTTATATAAACTACTTTGAATATCAAGCTGTAATTGAGAAATGCTTTCACGAGCAGACATACCCCTACGAAATCCATATTGATTAGAAGGTAGAAGGTTATTTTTTTCTATATAAAATTCCAGTCGTTGCTTCAATAACTGTTCAAATACCTTTCCTACACAAGATGTAACTGCGATAGGGCGATAGGAGTCTGGACTAGATCGCTGCTTATCTGGTTTTAATATGGGAACTATACAATCAGTCTTCCATGCATGTGGGATATTGTTTGTTAGCCATAGATTGTTCAGAATGAACAGGAGCATGTCCAATCCTTTGGTGCTAAGCTTTTTTAACATCATGTATGGCACACCATCAAGACCAAAAGCACCATCCTTTCTAGAATACAAGGCAGATATTAACTCTTGCTTGGTAAAGGAATCGGTCAAGAAACTATTTACAGAATTAGCATCACTAATGAAAGGAATGTTTGTTTTATTATTTACATAATCAGGAGTGTACTTACAAAGAAAATCTAGAACCCAACTGTCATCATTATTTGTCCAGGAGTATGTTTTATTAAATTTTCGCATAAAATTCCAGATTGTCGACAAGGGAGTACATCGATTAAAAGAGTTGCACAATTCTATCCAGCTATTGGATCTAACCGTTTTCAAGGTAAGTTTTTTAACAGCTTGTAAACGCTTAAATTCAATATATGTCTCATCTGAAGGGTTGTTTTTAAAGTTAATATATGCAGATTTAGACTTTTGGACAGCATCTGAACATGTTTTGTTCCACCAAGGAAGGGGAGGGTATTTGAATTTTTTTTTAGGTGTACTATTAAAAGTAGTAGTAACAGTAGTATTACTATTGCTATTAGCAGTAGTAGGGAAAGACATAGATACTTTTTGGTTTGGAAGGCACTTATTTACAGCAGTGTGCAAAATTTTTATGAAAGTGGAGTATGCATCCAGTGGAGAATAATTTTCAATTTGAAAGTCAGACAGCTCAAAATCTAGAATTTGCCCATACATTTTCCAATTTACACTTTTAAAGTTAGGGTAAATTGGAGAATGCATGATACCATTATTATACAACTGATCTCTATTTACATTATTATTTACAAAGACTTTTATGATTACAGGAAGATGATAGCTGCTGCCAAGAGGATCGTTATGTACGGACCAGTCACAAGAAAGAGCTAATGATGAGGAAACCAACGATAAATCCAATGCATTTGAACGCCACGATAGAGATCCAACAGTTGTTACATGACCATTATTTAATAATACCAAATCACTGTTGTCAATTATATCTAAAATGTCTCTGCCTCTAGAATCTATAGAGTGACAACCCCAATGTGTGTGATGAGCGTTAAAATCACCTGCAAAAATCATTGGTTCAGGTATTGAATCTATTAAAGACTGGAATTTAAGTTTATCAAAAGATGGTGTGGAATTCGCTGGGCAATAAAAACTAACAATACTTATTTCTACACTATGTAAAGTTATTCTAACACAAATGTTTTGTAAAGAATTGTCAGAAAATGTGTTGATTTTTTTGTAATTTATACTATTGTGAATTAAAATAGCTACTCCATTGTGTTTGTTGCCTATATCATTTCTTTCGGTTATATATCCTTTAATATTAAAACTTTTAATTGGCGTAAGCCAAGTTTCAGAAATAATAGCTATGTGTATATTGTTATCATATAAATATTTTGTAAGTGAAATCTTATTACTGATTATACTTTGTGCATTCCATTGAATAAAGTTAAGTTCCATTTACGGGAAAAGAAGCGTTGTTTCGGAAGGTTAGGTGTAGGGTTTCTTTAATAGTTGTAGAGTTTATTGGGTTTTCTTTTTGATTCAAAATTAATTTGGTGACTGCGTTAGTCAGAATGTTCATAAAAAAATCTGATTTAGTAAGATTTTCTAACTGAGTTTCTGTTTCTTAATGACAAATGAGGGAAAGAATTTTCTTTAAATAGTTCGGAATAAGTGGTAGCTCTGGATTTGATTTTATTTTCTTCAATTTTGGCTTTCTTTTGTGGGCATGAATTTGAAATAGCAACGTGGTTACCACTACAGTTTATACATTTGGCATCTTTTTGTTCAACTGTACAAGATTTGAAACTGTGAGAACCTGAGCAGATAGAGCATACTTCAGCATTTTTACAATATTGAGCGATATGGCCAAACCTCATACAGCGCAGACACTGCTTGACCGGCGGCACGTACACACTTACCTCATGTCTCCACGAGTCGAGGTATACGTACTGCGGGAGCTCTGTGGAGGCGAACGTCACCGCGACAGTCTGAGTGGGCTGGTACGAGACCGCACCACCCTCACTACGCACTCGACGCATAAACCGTCGGACTTGTATGACATTACGTGAGCTGCCAATAAGAGCCGAAATCTTTTTATTTGATAAATCGGTGGGTACTGAACTGAGAACCCCAGTCACCTCCGTGTCGCTTGCCGGAATTGTACCTTTTAGACCTAAATCATCCAGAAGTTTCCTGTTTTGTAAGAATACATTGGCATTGTTAGATAAATCAAAAGTTATACCGATTTTGTACTTATTGATGGACTTTAGATGGAGTATACCAGTCACGCAATACTTTCGTATGGCGTGAGAAATTGCTAGTCTATCTTTGTCGCTAAAAGGCTTTTCTTCTTTGTGGGATACAAAAACTATGTACTCGGATTTTTTACTATTTTCAGGGTACTTTCTGGAGTACCCTGGTACCTTAAAGATTTGATATTTCGATGAAGCATCTTCTTCATCAGATGATGAGTCACTTATTGGAGGCCCATCGGGAGGGTCTTGCTTTTTCCTCTTCTTGCTACCCCCCATGACTCCAACACTTTCACATAAGAAACAAACTATTTACTATATATTTACAACGATATTAACAAGAAATGTACAGTAATAATAATAAACTTTGAATTTTTTAAAAATTGGGCGCCTTTCTCTAACAAGGTTCCCGCGCTTTTTTTTCATTGACATAATATCGCTGAAGAGACAGCTGTCATAAAATTACAGATTATAAAAATTTATCCACATCGTTGAGTTTCTAGTTTCTATCCATAGTCTTGCCTTAGAGACCCTTGTGACCTAGGAGTGGCATTCAAGCTATCGGATCGCCCTACAAGGCACTAGTTAGGTATAAGGATAGAAGTACTCACATTGAGTCGACGGAGCGGCGGAACGAGTCACTCTTAGACCCTTTCAGCCTTCGTTTCGTTAGGAAGTCATACAACAGAGTGCCATTCAAGTAGTTGGAACGCTCTATCATTTACCGCCCATCGGTTGTAATTCATGGAAGTTCTGAAATAAAACCCATTTGTAATGTAAGTATGCATATTTTTATAAAACTATTTCTATGTGTAAGGCGAATCCATATGTAAACGCATGTACTGTCAGATTTCCACAGTTTACAGTTATCATTTAGTCGGGCATCAATGTCTTTCCTTTAATTACCCGAACACCCACCGTATATGGCGACCCTGTCTTCCTAGACGGGTCTGCCAGTGTTCGGTCGCGCGACAATGTATTTCGATCGCGATAGTGATTCCATAGAGCTGGACAATTAAAATAAATAATATAAAGTATCCAACACGTACCGTTCAAATTTGGAAAAATATCGTATACACCCACCGTATACATTGCTGTTGACTATGCTGTTTAACTACGAGCCTTCTTATTACAAGAGTATATATCGATAAATTATCAATATATCGGGCGACTAGACTGATGTATCGATATAACTTATACTTAATAAAAATATTTATACTAAATATCCTCCATTCTAACTTCAAGAAAGAAAATGTGAGAACTATTACAATAAGTTTTTTTTTATTATTGTTATCTACAACCTGTCACAGTTCCACGTTAGTACTTAACAGCACTGATCATGTAAGTACTTAACTAGCGGTCACCGCGGTGCTGCCCGCGTACATTCGGATTTCCCGTTAAATGTTTCAACGTAAAATACGTACCTATTCTCATAGTAAGTACGGTCGAGGTCTCTGCCGCCTAACCAATTGTACGACGAAAATCGCTTTCACACACCACACAAAAACGGGCGTCACTTGAAGGAAAAGACTACGCGTGGTGCAATCGATTTTGGTTTTTGAAGTGGTTAGTTGGCGGTGACCTCGATAGTACCTCCTTGTAGCGGCCAGCAGTGCAGCGACCATAGCGGCTAGCGCAAGCGCGCGTAGTACGTACCTACTTTAGCTAAAAGCATTATTTCGAAGTTATTATTCAAATCAAACTCTATACTCTAACTATGGGCCTCGGCCTAAAGAAGCTCAAAATCACACAACGAGTGATAGAGAGAGCTATGCTGGGTGTTTCTCTACGTGATCGAATCAGGAATGAGGAGATACGTAGAAGAACTAAGGTAACGGACATAGCTTAGGGAATAAGTAAGCTCAAGTGGCAATGGGCAGGGTACATAGCGCGAAGAACTGATGGCCGTTGGGGCAGGAAAGTTTTGGATTGGAGACCCTTCGACCAAAGATGCAGCGTAGGACGTCCACCAACAAGATGGACAGACGACCTTAAAAAAGATCGCAGGATCAAACTGGATGCAGACCGCTAGAGATCGGTCGCTGTGGAAAGCTGTGGGGGAGGCCTATGTTCAGCAGTGGACGTCCGTCGGCTGGAATGATGATGATGATGATGATATTCAAATCAGATCAGATAAGTTATTTGATGTACATTTAATAACATCCCATTATTTTTGGATTAATAAAATAAAATAAAAATCGGCCAAGTACGAGTCGGACTCGCGCACTGTGGGTTCCGTACCAACTTTAACTGAATTAGGGATAACATAAGTTATTCACTTACTTACACTAAGTAAAATACCAAAATATTTTGTTGACAGCAAACATAACTTTGTTTTTCATAGTGTTTGTATGAAGAACAAAGTTATGTTTGCGGTTGTGTCAAATGTGCTATATCTCATAAACTTCTCGTTCGATTCCGTCTTAACCAATTTTTGTTGAAATTATTTGTTAAGATCTACATTATGTTTTTTTTTTCAAAATTTACACTCGATTTGTTTAGAAGCTCGATTGGGGGACGCCCATTTTACCACTTTGGAAGCGTCTAGCTTTGAAACGTTATACTTTAAAAGAAAATGGTCTTAAAAACCTCTATTGCATTTTAAAAGACCTGTCGATAGACAACCCACACGCATAGGTTTGACTATTTTTTTTTATTCGGTTTTAGTTTCATGTATGGGAGCCCTCCCTTAAATATCATCTTTTTTTTGTAGAAGAATTGTAAAGCGTTTAACAGGATACATCTTCCTACCTGTATGATGTTTATAGTTACAGAATAAAGTGGCTATGATATACGGACAGACAGACTTGACGAAACTTTAAGGGTTCCGTTTTTTGTCATTTGGCTACGGAACCTTAAAAATGGCTAAAATGTTATAATTTGGTGCCTCATATATGGTGTTTTCACTCTGCCCGCATCACTGCCAGGGGCAAACGTCAATTAATAACTGTTAGATACATAGAAGTACTATCCCCTAGGGATAATAATTTTATGGTTAGATACTATGAAAAATGTCGCTCATGCGACATGTGTGGCCGGAGCTGGGGAAAATTCTCACCGACATTCCGACACCGTGCCCCGTCCGGGTGCTTGCTCCTGCCTGCATGACTGACCATGCTCCAGCTCGGTCAGGCATGAATCACTTCATACAAAATGTATATAATAATGTTTCACCGTGCCCCGGCCCGGCACCGGCACGGTGTAGT
This sequence comes from Pyrausta purpuralis, assembly GCA_963924145.1. Classification (NCBI taxonomy): domain Eukaryota; kingdom Metazoa; phylum Arthropoda; class Insecta; order Lepidoptera; family Crambidae; genus Pyrausta; species Pyrausta purpuralis. The sequence continues at coordinate 12,722,931 of OZ001656.1, forward strand.
GTGAATCAGTCTTTAAAAAGTCCTTTCAAATATCATCATCACACTGCACACATATAGGTTACAAAAGGTTTTTTTTAAAATTTATTATACAAAATATTGGGTGAAACAACCCTTCCTTCTACCAAAGATTTTTTAGGTACTTCGGGTGAAAATGTTCCTTTTGACTTCTAGTTTCCGTGTTCCAAACTGCTAATGTCTGTACATCGCTTTGCTTTTTTTTTGCGAACAGCTTACCCTCTCTAAGTACTTCGAACTTAGATTGGCTACACACAGTCACAGTCACACAGCTGCTGTAGAAATAATATTGATATTGATTGATAGTATGTATACAAACATCTAAAGTCCACATCACGTCGCTAAAAAACTCTGGCTAACTGGCTATGCATTTAAAAATTGACCAATGACATTCTTCTTCTTCTTCTCGAATCAATGGCAATCAAACCCTCTTCGCCCAAAAAGTGGCGACATCAATGACATTTATATTGCATTTAAACCTTTGCCTGTAAGTTTCCAACGCTATTTTTTTCAGTCATCTGCACAGATTAGTAAGAGTTGGTCATCTGTCTGTCTGCCCCTGCCCACCCCTGCCTGTCATGTCATCTGTCAGTCATACTTGGGACAAAAATCTGCAATACTTCTTTTAGAATAAAATCCGCAACTTAATTCTGTATTACGTTAAACTATTGAGTGAGTGAACCCTATTGTATTGAATTTCATATAATTTTTATTAACAGCCGTGGTAAATTATAAGCATCAGTAAAAATTTATTGACTAAATTATTACATAATCTAGCACGGTTATCAGAGGCCTAGGGGTCTTATTTAATTCTACTGACTGATAAAATTACTATTACAATACAAGTTGATGTTAAGCTGGCTCGACCTCGATTTTGTGGTGTTTATTGGGCAGACAATAGGATAATAGAATTCATTTAAAATACCTAACCTTATTTTCATGTGACTTCTTTCACACAAGTAATCAACCTGTATAATAATATGGAAGCATGTTACTATAAAATCATAGTAATTGCTTTTTAAATTGCTCTATAGTTATCTATTCTAGGGATTTTACATTTATGTTATATCTTCTAAGTTTTTTTCCTAAAAACTCTTCAGAATGGCTCAAGCACTCCGTAACCTGTTGAGAAGCTCTGCTAGAAGGTTGCAGGTCCGCAACTACGCAGCGGAGGCCCCAAAAGAGGGTGAGATGGCCCTCACCTTTGCTGCTGGCAACAAGGTACACTGACCATGTTTAAACTTTACACTGCTAGGGGAAATACTTTAATAATATTCCATTGAATGGTGACAAGTGCTTGAAACTTAATTAATTATTAATTTAAACATTTTTGAGTTCAGTGTAAGTCTTTAATTTATTAATATGCTAAATTATTGGACTCTGAGTATAGTACATCTAATCTGAATAGACTTTCACATATCCCACAGCAAATATTTTCAAAAAAATAAGCAATCTTTTCACCTTTTACTTAAATTTTAAACAAGAGTTCTATATTGCAGGTTTTCTATGACAAGCAAGTAGTAAAACAAATAGATGTGCCATCATTCAGCGGTGCTTTTGGTATTTTGCCCAAGCATGTACCCACTCTAGGTAAGATACTAAGATACACTTAATTGATTTGTTAATATTCCTATAGTCAAACAAATATTAATTTCTTGGTTTTTAACTTCCCTAGAATACTTGTTTCCAATTATTGTGGAAGTTTTGAATGAATTATCTGATAATTATTTTCTATCTTTAGCTGTCCTGCGTCCTGGTGTTGTCACAGTGCTCGAGAATGATGGCAAACTAAACAAAATCTTTGTGTCCTCTGGCACTGTCACTGTCAACGATGACTCCTCAGTACAGGTTATTACTCATTTCTTTCCAATAAATTTAATAATTTTAAGTTCATAAAATTTTTCCCTTCAGTGTTAATTAAAGAAATTATGTCTTACTAGTTTTGTCAAAACTTAGGATTACCTACTCAAATCAAATCAATACCTACAACAAATCTCCTAGGAATTATTGAGTGTATGAAAATATTTAGCATTTCTTCATTGAAAAAAATCTTAGTTAAAAATTTACTTTGGTTTACCAATCCTCATTCCAGAACCTTGGGTGCCTTTATATTATTAAACATCTAAATAGACATACACCAGTCTGTCTTTATATTTTTAAACATATAAATAGTTGTAGGTAGCGGTCCCCCAAGACTGCGCCTGCGTGTGTCCGCTCCCCTCCCGTCGCAGCATGATGTTTTATTGCCTAAAGCCTTCCTTGATAAATAAGCTATAGAATACAAGAAAAATATTTTCTAATCAGTCCAGTAGTCTCTGAGTTTAGCGCGTTCAAACAAACTTTTATAATATTAGTATAGATGTACCCTTGAAGCGTAAGGTACCCCTTCTCCAGTTAGACATGGGAAAAACATTTGCGCTGTCGCGAGTCTCGCCGCGTATTTTCCACGAGTTGAGTGGAGTAGAGCAGCGTGGCCTTTGATTAATTATGTATACTTAATAAATTAATACTTTAAAACAGCTGAAGAGTCCATGTCGCAGCCATTTCGAGTCGAGGCGGGCGGGTGTTTGTATAATATCTGCGCGGACCTCTGTGCGCGTCCATATAAACGCGCCCATGTTATGGAAATAAACTATATGTAACTCTTTTCATCCTTCCTTCAAGGTTTTGGCTGAAGAGGCGCATCCCCTTGACAACCTCGACCGTAGTGCCGCACAGGAAGCTCTCAGCAAAGCTCAGTCTGAATTCAACTCTGCTGGCAATGAAAAGGTAAAGTTATTGAAGGCTTTCCACTTCTATTCGTTCTGGGTTTGGAGGGGTATAACAAGCTGGCGGTGCGCAGACACCTCACACCGATGGTGTATAAATTTTCCATCTGATAAGTGACAAGGTAAGATACCCGAAATTACTGGGAAATATATTTTTTAATGTACCAGATAGGTACGCGGAGAGGAGGCGCCGTCCGCGAGCTGAGCGTGCGCACCAAACTGCTAAAAGAATATACTGTTATATTATGTACTAGCGGACCCAGCGAACTTTGTTTTGCCCCCAGCCCCGTCTAGCCCCAGCCCCGTCCCGCCGAGTCCCGTAATTTTAAAAGTTAAGCATTCCCAGCGAACTTTGTTTCGCCCTTAAATTACTAAAATGGCTATTAAAAAATAAGGGTTGATCGTAGAAGGGTGAAATTTGAGGATTGTATGTATTTTTGTATGTTGTATCATAAAAAAATAGAAATTAAAAATTTTGTCTAAACAATAAATAAATAAAAATTGGGGTGGACTACCCCTAACATTTAGGGGGATGAAAAATAGATGTTGGCCGATTCTCATAGATACCGGATAAGCACAAAAAAAATCATCAAAATCGGTCAAGCCGTTTCGGAGGAGTATGGCAACGAAAACTGTGACACGAGAATTTTATATATTAGATAATACTACTACTACTACTACTACCACTGGACTCCAGTAGTATCTTTCCAGTAATAGTACTCTCCAAACGATTTTGTCCCATTGTTTTTTTCGTAAATATTTGAAAATATTTTGAATATAGTTTGTGCTCCCGCCATCTTGACGTCAAGACATAATTAAGAGGTATATTAATTATATTGCAAGAATTCTCCTGTTTGGGGTTTTGCCTTAAAGTTTTTGTAGGAAGTTTAAGGTTTTTCTGTTGAACCGCAGCAGATATAATATTTTCAATCGATCGACAGACAATGGACACAAAAATTTGGCGAACTAGTTTAGTAACAAACTATTTGCTTCTGATCGGGAGGAGCTGAGACGTTGTCATTTCGATTTTTTTGTGATATAATCCAAACTCGAACCGGTATTTTAATTTTTTTACTTGTTGACAGATAATTCTGTCGAAAACAAGTAGGAAAACAGCAGTAAAACATTAACAAGTAGAATACCATTCATTCAAATAAATATAGCTTATTAATCGTTAGTGATTATATTTTTCATGCTGTTTTCATCATGCGGACGTCCACCGCCAAGATGGACATACGACCTTGTAAGGATCGCAGAATGAAAATGATGATGATGATGATTTATACATGAAAACCGCATCATCATTATCAGCCAAAGGACGTCCACTGCTGAACATAGACCTCTCCCATGGCCTTCCACAGCGCAGCGATCATTAGCGGTCTGCATCCAGTTTGATCCTGCGATCTTTACAAGGTCGCCTGTCCTTTTGTCGATGGACGTCCTACGTACGTCTTTGGTTAAGGGTCTCCAATCTAGAACTTTCCTGCCCCGATGGCCATCAGTTCTTCGCGCTATATGCCCTGCCCATTGCCACTTGAGCTTACTGATTCTCAAGGCTATGACCGTTACCTTACTTCTTCTACGTATCTCCTCATTTCTGATTCAATCCCGTAGTGAAACACCCTGCATAGCCCTTACCATTGCTCGTTGTGTGATTTTGAGCTTCTTTATAATTCTCTGAGTCAGTTCACATGATAATTAAATTCGTATATTATTTGCTACACATAGATCTGTATTTTAGTAAAAGAAGGCCCACTTGCGCACGACGATTTAACCCAGGAATGCTCTGATCGTGATCATTTTGTCACTGTCAGTTTATTTGACTTTAACGTAATAATGTAAACGGATTAAATCATTATGCGGCAAGTCCACCTAAGAAGATTGTTTACTTATTTTTTTAAACTATCGCTGGAATGGTAAAAATATGCCAGAGACAGAATGGCAAGGTAGACACATCTCGGGTAAGGGATGTCAGTTATAACCGCGACGGTTGTCCACCGCTTTGACGCACCGCTTTACTAATGTTGCCACACCATAGTCCACTATAAAAAGTTGAGCCATAGAATAGGGATATTACCGAATCGCTCATTTTGGTTCAATTACAATAGGTGCAGTCGCCGTCAAATATATTGGAGCAGACAAAGTGACCAAATACTTCTGAACAGTTTAAAATGTCAATAAGTTCCATACACTACAAGTTACCATTAATATCAGAACAGTCATTACATCATTAATATCTGAGCAGAAGCTAGTCAATAATTTCTATACACACAAATAACCAATAATATCTGAATACTCATAACGTCAAATTTATCTACGCAGTCGGTCTAAAATATCTGAGCAATCGAGGGAAATTGCAGAAGGAAGTGCTCCCAACTTAACTATAAATACTATTTAAAAATAGGAACTCTTCATAGTTTATACTATAGTAAGATGACGCTGGCAATTTGTAAGGCTTTGTAGTTTTCAGTATTGTCATCACTGTCATACAATAAATAAATTCAGGCAAGTGAGTGTTCAGATATTATTGGTTAATAAAAATAATAAATAAATATTTATTGAGCCATATTACAGTCAGGTCAGCTTAGACTAATGTAGTTATTAGTAAAAGAAAGAGCAGCGTGGGTTCAGCAGCTGAACGTGATCCCCCCTCGAACTAGATGTGAGTCTGTATCTCGAGGGATAGAAGCAGATCCAGATGAGAACCGTAACTTTGCGCGTTAGTTACATAAACAGATGTTTTAAAAATAATAATTATAGCTTATTTATGATACAAGCATGGAGCACTTACTTCCCAAAATAGATTTTTGTCTGATTGTTTGGGAAGGTTTAACTTAATATTAAATGTGTGTGTGTGTGTGTGTGTGTGTGTGTGTGTAATTATGTGTATGTGGGTTTGTTTGTGTGTGTGTGTGTTTGCACGTGTGTGGGTACGTGGCTCGTGGGTGTGCGTGTATGCTATGTGCGTATGCGTATTGTGTGTGTGTGTGTTACATATGAAAAGTGTGCCGATTGAGGTGCGTATGTCGTAAAATGAAATGTTACTATATATACAATATAGAATGGTTGGCAGTATTTAAGGACAATATCATGATATGGTGTTCAACAAGTCCTCAGTATTCTCGTAGTCAAGAGTTTGTAAATAATTGCGAATACATGTTTTGCATCCATGTTTGGTACTGGGATATATGTTTTTTATTTTATTTAATTTATTATATAGTTTACAACTCATAATCGAAAAATGCCGTCTTGCTAGAGCAGTTCTGTGAGGTGGAACAAGGCAAACATTGTAAGTTTGGGATCAAATTTTAGTTCAGAGTGCTTTCTTAGAATAGTATGGAGTATAAACAACTGTCTGACATTTAACACACCGGTGTCTGCATACAGCTGAGTTGACGGATATCGAAAAGGTTTCCCGGTGGATTTAGAACGGCCCTCTGGGCGCGTTCCAAAGACATCATTGTAGTTTTTGGTGCACAACTCCAGACTGGTAGGCAATAAGTCAACAGTGACTGACATAATGCTAGGTATGTCATTTTGATAGTAGCCGAATCCGGTTAGTTGTATGTATAGAAGTTATTGATTAACATCTGCTCAGATATTTATGAAGTAATAAATGTTCTGATATTAATGGCAACTTGTAGTGTATGGAACTTATTGACATTTAAAACTGTTCAGAAGTATTTGGTCAAAGTGACCAAATACTTCTGAACAGTGTGCTCCAATATATCTGACGGCGACTGTACTATTGACACAGCAATACTATTGATAGTGATAGTGATTAATACCTTTATAACGCAAAATATGGTCAGACAGAGCTGACACTATCGATAATGCATGGAATATGAGCATGCATATTGGTTTGTGTATATATTATTATGTATGATTATTACTGTGTTGGTATATATATATTAATCTGTTATAGTTTATAAAGATGTATATTATGTATTAATATTATTCTTTATTTGTTTTTATTTTTATATAATTATTTTTATTATACAGATATATTTCTATTCCACTTATTCAGCTTTTCATTTTCTTTTTATGCACAAAATACCCCTTCCTATAAAATTCATAATTTCTTTACCCAAAGGTTGCCTGGAAGAGATCGCTTGTAGCGATAAGACCGTCTAAATTGTACATTTCCTTAAAACGAATTTGTAAATCAATTTATGTAATGTGCAATAAAGAGTTATCTATCTATCTATGCTTCAAAACTGTTGATTGTATTGCTGTGCCAATATTATTGAACCAAATTGAGCTATCGGTAATACAAGTGCTGATCTTAGACCATTTAGGCCTGATTTTTCCAACATCAGTTAAGAATTATTCGTCTAATAAAGCACAAAACGCCTAATTTAAATAGTCATCTATATGTCGGCAATCATGTATAAGCCATTTTAAAATAGGTCGTTTTATAGTTATTCAGACGGATAAGTCTTATTATGTGACGTTGATAAAATCGGCTCTCAATAGTAATGATTGTCTGTTATATCTGAGAAAAGCTTTCAACAAGTGTAATTTGGTTTTGTATGTTTTTCCTTACTTTTTAACGTTTCATGAAGCAGCTTTGAACCACACATCTCAAAACAACAGGCAAAATATTGGTTATGCCGTATTCTCCCACTGATTGAGCTTAGATGTGTCCGTAATAATAATTTATGTTTGCAGGCAAAAGCAGAGGCCGCGATCGCCGTAGAAGTAGCAGAAGAAATCGTGAAGGCAGCGTCGGGGTAGGCGACGCCGCTCGCAGTCCCACAGTTAGTCGTTAAACTGTATCTATTTAATTACTTCCTAATGTATAAATAAAGGCACTTGCATCTCGGTAGATCAATTATTTTTTTACTTCTGAGCAGTCTCCTCTATTACCTCCAGGTATGGGACATGATCCTTAATTTGCACCCATTTCTTTGAAATGTTGTTTGAATGTTCAGTGTTGTCCACAATACAATAAGGTCGTAAAGGCAATTCAAAATTATTAGCAACGTCTACGTTTTGCTTTGCGATATTACACTTTAGGTAGGTGGATCTAAAATTAACGTTCGTGAGTGAACCATAAACTAGTAAGGTTATGAAATGAAACAACATTTTGTAGTTGACATTATTTGAATAATTTATTCAACACAAATCAAACACTTTGGTACAAACAGCTGCGTTTAATATCGTATCGCCTTGTGAAAAAGAAACTATTGTTTAGCAACAATTGGCAAACCAAACATACGTTAAGTGAGTAAAAACCATCAAATATCACCTCAAAAATCAGTGCCAGCATTTTTTAAGCTTACGGTATTTTCTTAATTTTGATCAAATAGCTACAGTTATTATAATTATGAATTTTTATTCATTACATAATTTGTTCAATATATTTTTTATCTAATTTTATTCAGAATTTTCTAATTGGAAGGTTAAGAGAAGATACCTGTTGCTAGGAAGTCGCGAGAACCTAACTACGCACCTACTTGCAAAGCTTACACGACGATGCACAACATATAAAGGAAACATCTAGAAAACGACACGCGAGTGTCTTACGTCTAATCATTTGCATAATATTACTATAGAGGGTAAAATTACGATTATGATTAATAAAAATGCACCTTAATATTCTAGAGTAATATTAAAAAGCTTTTAAATTCCGTGTCTGTAGTAGAGTTAGTTATATTTTTGATGGTATTATAAAATTGATACACTCCCTGCCATATTATATTTGATTAGGTAACTTCAACGGTATGGTATGGGTAGATTTAGTTACGGTATAACTAACATTGATTTGATTATTATTCAATTTTAATACACGTTAATTTAATTGTGTAACACGTGTTACTAACTAGCTACAGATTAATATAGTAGGTATTTTATAAGAGTTGATTAATTGCTAAAATAATCTTATATCTAATCTTAACCTATGTAGTGTTATGCATAAGCGCAATAAAAAACGATGAAGAAAACGACATACTTACTGAAAATAAAGCTAGGTCGGTAAAAGCATTATTAAAACTGTAACATCGTGTAAAAAAGGAAGCATTTCTTCAACCAAACGGTTGTTTCTTAAATAATTACCCTACACATACACAAAATATAAATAACATTTATGTTAGTATATCAAAATACAAATCAAAATGGGATAAAAATACAAAATATCACATTATTACATGTTGAGCTTAATTTAAATCGATCGTGTCAACACCCCAAAACCAGCTTTCCATTGAACTTTCTTTAAATTAAGCTAAACAAATAAGATCAAAAAGTTAACTAAAGTAATGCACCAACTCACTGAGAAGGTAACGGTTAGTATCTGTAGTGAAAATGCCATCTGGCTTCGATTCGATTCTTTTGGATGAGGATTGGTTAATCGCGCCGAAATACATTTTATCAATTTGAAATAACTACCACAACCATGATTTTTGGATTTCTTGGTAAGACTACATAGACGCGTTATTAATCTACAAGGGATTAGAAATACTCATTTAATAATCAGCCAGCCGGCAAGTTTACTACAGACAGGCTTGTCCCGGATACGGGTCACGAGTTCATTATGGCACAAATGTGCGTTTAATTAACGTATAAAAGGAAATCCAGCCAACTGAGTTGGGATAAATTTAAAATAATTAAAATAAACAGCAACACAAATAGCGGCACATTAGACTGAAATGACTGTTTGGCACGCGGCTCACTGTCTCGCTGAATTCATTAGATTCTAGGAAGAGTACAATTGAAATTAAAAGCTAAAATGTAGGTAATTAAGGGTGAAATAAAAAGCCGAGTATTGATTCAGCAAGATAGTGATGTTCCGTAGAAGAGGTTTACGAACGAAAGCTTGGGGTAGTCGTGTGCCGCGGCGGTCGTGTAACTCTTTACAGGTTACACTGCCACAGTATCGTAGGCTGTGAGTCCCCGCCCGTGGACTGCTTGCTGGGGGATTGGGGTGGCTGCTTCTGGTCTGGAATTTGTATCGAATCTGTTAGTAAGTATTCAGTTATAACATAAAACGTCCATTACACTGTCAACAAAAATAAGGCGTAGGCAGGGCTGTAATTGGTAGGATAAGGCACTAATTTGTAACTCTAGCCTTCAAATGTGACCTACGGTTATCTCTAACGATGACGAGTGGCTATTTATTCACTAATGTGCCAGGGAACTAGTTGACAAGTTTATCTAGCTAGATTTTGCATTGCAAAGTTAGCTATGATCTCATAAACATGATCAAATCAAAATAATGATAATTATTTACAATCGTCGAAAATAATGCCATGCCTTGTAATACGCACCGTAAAGTAAGTAAACAGATACAAAACATAATAAAACTAGCTGTCGGAACCACGCTTCTTACCGGTCGCAACGAAAGTAGTGCACAAAGGTTATAGTGTTAGCCACATAAGATTAATCACATAAATTAAAAGTTAAGGCAAACAAGGGTTAACTTATTTAATATATTCTCTTTCACATACTTGACTTACTGTTTCCTGGAGATCACGTATGCAGAACATAACACATGCTTAAGTACGAGCAATTACTAGTCAAACATAATGCAGTATTGTAATGTAATTATAATTTTCTAACACGAAACAATTTACTTGTAGCACACACACAAGGAATCGGCTAACTTTTCAATTAGTAGTGCGTAGGAAAACCTAACGGTTAAGTATATGAATTTAATCCATACGGTCAAACGTTAATAATGCTTTTAATTGATGAAATAGTGGTATTATTAAATTATGCAGCAATCAACATGTGTTTAAAACCTTAAGTGGTGAAAGATAGTCATATATAATTGACTCGTTACGAAGATGTGGCATGATAACAAAACATAAGGGTGTGGTTACGAGTCGATAGTGTGTATGTGCGTTAGGCCTATCTGAACTGACCTGTCAATGAGTTTCCTCATTTCCTCGCTGTGCAAGCCGTCCTTGGCAGTGTGGGCCCTTACTGCAACAACACACAAGTCACGAGGCGCTCTACACTAGTCACGAGACCCGGAGCCGCCTGCCCCCTACTACCACCTCGTACGATACCCACATTTTGAACCATTAAATTCGCGATAGCATTTAAAATATAAAAAAAGGCTTTTTAATATTTGATGGGTATTGTTCGAGGTGGTATTCAAAACACGAACTAAATCTACAGAATCAATCAAAGAGAAAGAATTAGTAACACAATCACGTCTAAGCACATAGAAAGATAAATTGATAGGGAGTTTAGATTGAAGGAAAACTTTAGAAATTTCAGAGTTTAGTTGTGTGGTAATCACGAGGCACAATTAATATTTATGAATAAATTTTGAATAATTAGGTATCTAGACTATAGCATAAGATATCTAAATTAATTGTGCCAAGTGATGAACACAAAATAAGAAGATAACAAAAATATTTTTGAAAAACAAAAATGTTAAGCCAATTCCGAAAAATCTAGTAATAAATAAGCCTTTCATAATTCCAATTTGTTATTTACTGCAGATGAGACCTTCGCATGCGGTCAGTCACAATTATTAATAAACATAAAGAACGAGAATTCTATTGGTCTAAAACTGTTTTACCGTCTTCTGTTCAGGTGACACCCACGGGCGCATGGACCAATTGAGAACTCATTTCAATTTATAATTATCACAATTTAATTAATTCAATGATTGATGTGTGAAATGAAATGTCATACTTTTTTGACCGCACTAGAATTGGCGAGTGGCAAATCAAAGCAATTAGCAATTTTAAAATACCGATGGAAGCTGGAAATAAATATATCATATACGCGGTATTTGCTATATTGTTAATTACTTTATCATACTTTTTATAGTAGCAGTCTCAATCAATACTGTGCAATTCAACGCATTGGTGTCATAATGCAAAAGCTGAAACTGAAATTACTTTGTACACACGCAATTGAACTAAAGGCGACTGTGCATTAAGATATTCTGAGAGCGTAAAGCAGCATCTTTTTCAGTAGATAAAATTATTATTATTCCAAAGGTTGAAAAAGCATGACTAGATGGTTTAATTTAATTTTGAGTAACGTGTCCCTGTCAGAAGATGAAATATATAAAGATATATGTCTTGGAACTTGTTGAGTACTTCGAATTCATGATGTGCTCAGGGTATAATATTGTTACGTTGCACTTGATAAACTTGACAAACGATAATCATGATACAAATGTTAGTTAACATTTATGATGCCTTTCTGGACCAGCGGGGGAGTCAAAAAAATTGCTGTATCACCGCGCGGGACGTTTTTATTCAAAAAATAATATACTCCGCTTGATCTATAACGAGTCCGTTCCACTTGACAATTGGTTAAACCGAACTTCTATTTTGCCATTCCATTTGACGACCGTGATCGTCGTGCGTATCGTGATCGGCTGATCGGATCGCAATGGTCGTAAGGGCGGTCGTTGCTGGTGTCTAGTGGAACGCACCCGATGTCTCACTCAGATTCCACTTTCGCTTAGTGGATGTCTTTATAAATGGATGTGTGAACATGACACATGATCATGACTGGAGTTCTCCCACTACATACCGGGGTAGTTGCGTGGCTGATCGCACTCGGCTTCAGAGATCTCGTTGGAGTCCTTGCTCTCGTTGAAAGAAGACGAGCAGTTGTTGTCGGCATTCGCGTTGCGCGGCGGCGGTGGAGGGGGCTCGGGGGATCCGCCGCATTTGCGGGTGCCTACACACGGCATTATAGTTGTACATGTATACAAGGCGGTATTAAGCTGCAATTTATACATATTATATTGGCATATAGATGTTTGAGATGACAGCATAAGGGGTAACCCTTATTACATTTGCAAGAGTTATCTTGCAAACATTTTTTCTGCGCGTGGTGTGCAAAGCTTGTGAAAATTGCGTGTACAGTATGTAGGTTTAGACAAGCTTTTAAAAAAATATTAGATATAAAAGCATTGCATAATGATAATAGATTACATTAATCTTCATATTTTTTTATGACATTTCATATTTAGCCCATACTAAAGCTCTCATTCGCTTCTCGGATTCTTTCATCGGACGTAAGTTTGACACAATGCTGCTATTTAATAAAATTTGAAACAGCAGTAATGTCGTAGACTTCATATGAAGGAGTTGGCGCAGATGGCCTTTTGTACTACTTATGTAATGGAGTCATTTGATAGCGTCTTTTTTATGTATAAGTAAACCTTTTTCTGTAAAATAAATCCAAAGATGAGCCCCTACACGACAGGAGACTCAAACCGCAGTAAATTTCAAATGTTAAAACATAAATCACTACAGAATGGTGGGTTTTTAGAACTGACCTTCCCCTATGGAGATTACCCTTAAAGTTTTACTACTACATGTTTCAACATACTGCATAATAGTGATAACTTGGACCCCAGTTGTCAACTCACCAATGCTAGGGCGGGATCCGTAGTGGTCGGAGTAGGGGGTGCCGTAAGCCCCAGCGTACTGTTCGTCTTCGGGCGCGCAGCAGGCGGGCTCGTCGTATTCGGGGCCGCAGGCATACATCGGTCGGGAGTAGCGGGCGCGCTGTATAAATAAACATACGTGAACAACTGGTTAGAGCAAAAAAAAAAAAGCACATTTACTGTGAATACACACACAAAACCCACACTAAAACATAATATGTCGCAGGCGTTTAATATACAAATAATAAATAACATTTCTGTCTTGACTCTTTAATAAACTCTTTGATGGCTTATCAACTAATCAACATTAATTTGTATATAAATAAATATAGTTTTGAATTGTTTAACCGCCTTCAAATAACGACCTTTGGAAACCAAGCAAGGGGAAACTTTCAATAACCATGTAATAAAATATTTATATCAATCAATGGTACATTAGTAAATCATAGACAGAAAACGACTCGACCACTAACTATCCGTCAAAGGTTACAGCAGTACTTGTACAAGAGACTATCTATCTGTGAAATAGTTTCTTGCTTATATCACTTTATCTGCCCGGCCTGTATTTTCCATGATAGCTTCACTGCCTCGGTAGTGCAGCGGTAAGAGGGTCGCACTTTAGAGAGTTCAATCCCCGGGTCGGGCCAAAAATATACCTAGGTTTTTCTGTTCAGAAATTCTTAGGATAGCCCGGAGTTTGGAAGTTGGCGGTGTTTCAACCCCGTACCTCGGAAAAGCACGTAAAACCGTTGGTCCTGCGCTTAATCTCTCTCCGGTCATGTCAGATTGCTGTCCCATCGGGCTATGAGAGTGAAAGGAATGGTGAGTGCACCTGTGTTTGCGCACACACTCGTGTACATATATATATGCATAATATGTCCCACGCAGTCGGTTATAGTCGTTGTGACTGGCCACCGTATTCGAAAACGGCTAGTGGGACTACTACAATTTTCCCTGATCCCTCCATATGTATAGTTATTTTTTGTTTGAAGTTATAATTAACATCAATAACCGTATCATGTTCGTATTTGACTCACGTATTGGTCCTCTTCAGCGCAAGTGGCCGGGTCGTCGTACTCGGGCGCGGTGGAGTAGATGGCGCTCTGTCCTCCTTGAGAGTTCTTGCGAGCGTAGCGGCTGTTGGCACGGGGCTATAAACAGAACAAACAAACAATACAACAAAGTTTCGAAACGATAATATTATTTTATAAAATACCATAAATCTAACTAAACTATAGATTCCCAGTCGTGGAAAAGGAAACGCCAGCGCCTTGCTCTATATATACATTGTGTTAAAAGGAAAAGCGCAAAACAAAATTAGTTTGTTCAGAATCGAGAGTTTCTGCTAATGCAAGTAATAAAAAAAGGTTTTTATTAACAATAAATATTATATTTAAACCGTGTACAATTATTACATAACTCTATTATTAGACAGAGGCGAATGAACTCTTGAATCACTTTTTAATTTGCAACAAACAGAAAGCTAATTCAATTTTTTTTTTGTGAAACAGATAAATGTGGTGTTATTACAGATAAGGTGACTTAAGGTACATGCTGTGATCAGTCATATTGACATACAAAATATATTTAAATTAAATTAAATACACAATTCGTAAGCAATCCGCGAAAATTCAATGATATAATTTTGCATTATTTACTATATAAGGTCAAAAAAAATTAACTGCATTCCTTCTTGGGGCTAATTCTGATGCTCAAATACAATATTTTTTTGTATGGGATCAGCAAAAATTATTATATAAATTGCACTTGTAAAAGCAACTTTGGCTGTGTGACAGACGAGAAACCCCGTGTCTTGCGCTAGCCGGGCGTATCCGTATACCTATATCCGAAGTATACCACTCGCAATTTTTTTTTGACGGAGTGGCTAAAATACAACAACTTTTGGCATACCACTCACCACCGAAAGGGAATGCAGACAATTTTGTTAATCCCTGTATACTTTATGTTAAGAATAAAATAGGGTGTCTGAGGTTTTGCGTTTTTTCATTAACACGTTGTACTCTATACCATAGTTTCGTATGCTGTAGTCTGATTTCATACCATGCTCTGCGAGCCGGCGCGCGAGTGCGCCGGGTGGTGTGGGTGTGGGTGAGCCAGCGTGCCGGCGTGGGCCGGGTGGTGGTGCGGGAACGCCAGCGCCTTGCTCGGGTCCATCTCCTCGCGGAAGCCGAGCAGGTGGAACGTCGCGTACGGGCAGATCTCGTCCTCCATGCCTGGCGAGGTATTCAATTGTAAGACGTTTTGTCATGAAGTTAGAGTCCACAAGCACAACCTTTTTTTGCGATGGTTAAAAGCTGGGTGGATGTTTATTTTATGTATGTGAGCTAGACCCAATTGTAAGGCGCGTTTCAGTGTGGATGAGAGAGCATGATATGAACCAGAATCTCAAGGTTGTGCAAGTGAACCAAGTATGACTTGTTGTATCAGCTAAAACAGTGTAGCACTAAACTCCTTTATTAGTTAATTTCATTTAAAGGTTGCGTTAATTGACTTGCCAAGGTGACGTGCGGAGTTTATTCTTGCATAGCCAGTGATTGTTAGTTTACCTATATTTTCATTCCTGTACTTTTTTTAGATAGTTTTATGAAGATTCAGTAAAGTTAATCATTCGATAGATTATATTTGTATCGATCCTATTAAATGAAGAATACAATATTATAATGACTCAAACAAGTCAAGTAATAAAAAATATGCAAATAAAAAATAACTAGGGTTAGAAAAAAGCGTACAAAATAAATAACAATAAATACTTACTTTACTCAGCAGGCAGAGTTAGTAGCACTCCTCTAGGATAACGTTTTTATATGAGTTCTGAATTACGAGTATTACAGAGAACAAATGCAAGTCCATATAAGAGCGCGCATTGATATATTATTATGTGTGCTTTGTCGATCCGTCAATAATAATGAATCGTTTATGTCGATACATAGAGTTATGTGTATTTGATACGAGGTCGTTGTTTGTGTCCTATAGGAACAAAACATTTGTTCCCATTATTTATCTAGATACATACACAATTCGATCAGCGTATGATGTAAATTGCAATTACTATGATCGCATCGTACGCTGACTCGAGATCAACTTCCTTAAAAACATTCTCGACAAACAAGCAAGCGTGCAAGCAGATGGACTATTTTTTTTTACTTGACGACTGATTGCAACTATGCAAACTGGTATAACTCGTAAGGATCTAAAATCATAAAGAAGCTGTTGGTAGTGTGCTGTGGTGTACTAGCAAGGAAAGTACCAGCTTAAAATATCTCTAAAATAACTCGACCGTTCTATGGTCCTATTTGCTGTGAATTGTATTATTCCTTTTCTACTTGATGGTGTTTGCACCAGTTACTTTAAAAAGTCAAGGCCCACTCTTTGGATCCTCTAGCACGAGAAAAAAGTACTTTTTCGTACACCGCCAGCAATACAGACACCACTTTGTTACGTCACACATAAAGTCGCTTATTATCTTTGTACCCCGCCAACTTTATCAACCATGTTTGTCTTTGTACCCCGCCAACTTTATCAACCATGTTTGTCTTTGTACCCCGACAACTTTATCAACCATGTTTGTCTTTGTACCCCGCAAACTTTATCAACGATGTTTGTCTTTGTACCCCGCCAACTTTATCAACCATGTTTGTCTTTGTACCCCGCCAACTTTATCAACCATGTTTGTCTTTGTACCCCGTAGACTTCATCAACCATGTTTGTCTTTGTACCCCGTCAACTTTATCAACCATGTTTGTCTTTGTACCCCGCCAACTTTATCAACCATGTTTGTCTTTGTACCCCGTTAACTTTATCAACCAGGTTTGTCTTTGTATCCCGTCAACTTTATCAACCATGTTTGTCTTTGTACCCCGCCAACTTTATCAACAATTTCTGTCCCCATTTAAACATAGTCCCCAATCGATCGTCAAGCACAACTCATAGCCGTATCACTGACCTATAGACACGGTGTCGCCGGAGCCCGCGCGGCGCATCATGGGGCGGCGCACGCGCTCGTAGTGGTGTCTGCGCGGGTCCCATGTGGAGTGCGCGTGACCTCCCACTGTGTTACGCATACACTACTGCGTTACGCATGCGGTACGCAAAGCTGGCGCTCGGATATCGACTCAATCACTTTACGCGGGTATAGTTTACTTATATAAAGATTATTATTGATCAAACTAATGTAAGATTGCGAATATCGTTTAAATACATAATCCAGTAGGATTTATTCGTCATTATAAGATGCTTATATATGAATATTTCAATTTATTTATGCCAAAAAAGTTTTTTTAAGTTTATTTGAGACGATATCTAAGAGAAAGCTTGAACATAAAATCTACCAGGGACATGTGGTTACACTGGCCAGAAAAGGATTTATTTTTAATTCATCAAAATATCTGGCTTGTGAGACCACTAAACAAAACAATAACGAGGACAAATATAATGAAGCTAAGGAAGAAATAACACGTATTAAATTATGACTAAAGTGAATGATGAAACAATGTAATTATCATAAATTAAATGAGAAAGTAATGCTTTCGGATAAAGAATAGGTGTGGATAAAAGTAATGGATTAAAATGAAGCTGTCATATACCGAACCTTCACCTATACCTATAATACTATAAGGTAAGATTTTAACAACAAGAAGAAAATGTGCAATAGGACTGAATGCCGTGCAAACAGGGTAAGCTTTTTAAAAGAGAAAGAGTAAAAAATAGTAGTAAAAAACATTTACTATGTTGCAGATGTTTAATTGGTTCGCCTTCTCACCTCCACAATTGTGTTGTTTTCATGATTTCCGATCGTAATTACCATCACCATATTCAATCAAAACCTTGAACATTGCCCTCATAAATAATCCTCTCATTGCGGAAGCTGTTTAATACTACTCTTGTAACCACAACCAGTTTAGTAATGTATACTTAAAGGTTTATATAAATTTATATTTGACTGATTGCTGATGAGCGCAGGTAGAGATGCCGATGGATCCAGCTCCAAAAGAAGCCTTACTCCGTTGAAAGGAGACGAGTGCGTACCACTTTGTGCAACGGTCGCGCTCACGACCATCCGTTTTCGCGTTCCACTCGGTCCCGAGCGATCGTTACGTCAAGTGGAACGCTCACCATGAGCTGGGGCATCGTCTAAGCGTTAGCGTCATGACGTGGAAAGACAAAAGGGGCGGTCCGGTCGTCGCTCCTTGCGTGCACTTACTGATAACAGCCTGTCGCTTGACGCGGTCGCAGGTGTTGTAGTTGGAGCCGGGCACGGGCGGCAGCTTGCGGTTGGGCGGCGCGATGTAGCCGAGCTCGTCGCGCAGCCCGCCGCGCTTGTCCAGAGTACCGCCTCCGCCTCCCATGGCCGCTTGCGACGCGTTGTACACAGCGTCGTCTATTAATACAAATTGCGTATGACGAAATATTTTAATTTTATCGTAAAATAAAACACCATCGACCATCGAGCGTTTTTTGAGCGAAATATAACAAAATGATTTAAGAAAGCGTAACGCGATAGCCAATGCGTTTTGAGCATTTAAATAAATAAGGTTTAAAAACACTGAGGTGATTAGATTACAATATACATTTGTTTGGCTTAACACAAAAACTTATAAACACAGAAATAATTGACGACGAATTGTTATTGCAAACAATAAATAACCACATGAATTTTGAAAAAATCATACTGTATGGATGATCTCAGAACTTTTACAATTCAAATATGAATTTACAAACAACTAATCAGATGGTGAAAATAAAATATGAAGCGGCGCTCAGCGCCATACATACAGTAGCCGTCCTTCTGACCTCGCAGGCGGTGCGGGGTATTTCTGCGAGCTAGAGTCAGGCATATAACCACGATTCCCACGATGAACACAACAATGGTTGCCAGAATCGGGACTAGCACCTCCGGTTCGAGCCAGGCCTTAACCCACGGCGGCAGTTCCTTCTCGCCGTCGACGTTGCCAGGCAACGGCGCGATGGTACCTAAAACGTAAGGTTAATGACCTTTATGGTGGTCCCGTGCGCCGCGCACGACGCACACGACTACGATCGCGATGATGATGACGAGGATGGCGGCCACCACGGGTACGATGAGGTTCAGGTGCGACAGGATGATCTTGATCGTCTGTTCCGTCGTCAGGCCGCCGCCGCCGAGCTCGCGCGCGGGCGCGATAGTACCTGAAATGCAACGCCGGTTAGTTATGGTGACAAATTAAGGTAATAAACGAAATTTAAAAAGGCGATGCATTTCAGGTACTATTTTTGTAATAAAGCATTTGTAACAATCCGGTTTTCATAGAAATATTGATGGTAGCGCTTATCATGAAATTGCGTAATGATCATCATGATTTATAGAAACATAAATTGCACACAATAATAACCACAACAAGAAAATTGGCAACTATAAATGTGCAAAATAATTCAAGTAAATAAACTAAACAGTGAATAAATTTTAGCATTAAGTCCAACTTAGTACACCATGATTTGTGCAATAAAGTCTATAAATACATAAATAGGTGATATACATAGTTCAGTTAGGGCTTATAAGGGTCAGTAGATCTAATATCATAATCTCACTCACCACTTCATATTAATTTGCATAAATCAAGTATTCGTGATACTTGATTTATGCAAATTGACAAAGCTTTTATATTGACTATTATTTTACTCGTTACAATAGTAATTCAAATTAACTGTTTTTTTAAATAATAATTACTGACAAATAATATTATGAACATGCTCAATTACCTCCAGTTACAGTGAGGGTAGCGACTTCGTATTCGGCGACGTTGAATCCAGCGTTATTGTGAGCTGTGATCCTCAAGACGTACCAGGTAGCGGGTTCAAGGTCTGAAATAATATTATGGTCAATACTATGTGCTTGTAAGTGAGTTATAATTACTTTTGGTGTATCAGTGCAAAAATAAAATAATCATACCAAGAACGACAAAGTTGCTGGCAGGCTTAACGTTGTTGGAGATCTGATTCCATTCGACGGCACCCCTGTGATAAGAATATATAAGTGAAGTTTTGCACGAATATATATTAATGGGAGAAGCTCCCGTCATAATCGTTGTCTGGTATTTCGTATTTTGTTTTCTAAGTAAGAATATTTCTTCATAAAGATAAAATAAGAAACCAAAAATTTTCGCACAGGTGGGACTTGCACCAGCAACTTTTTGTCTAACCGGGCCAAACGCTCTACCAATTGAGCTACCGTGCTGTCTCGCCGACCTTGTGAAATTTGTGGTTACTTACCGATACATCATTACGCGCGACACTTTATTTTGGTTGGTTTCTTATTTCATATTAGTGAATATAAAATATGACACTGTGAGTGTTAAAAACATTCTAAACTATGCAAAAACATAGTTATATTTGCTGTCAACAAATTATTAAGTATCAGGAAGTAAGTGGATCTCTAATTCAGTTAAACTTGCACGGAACCCTCCGTTCGCGAGACCGCCTCGAACTTGGCCGGTTCATTACTACTTACTTCTTCTTATTTTCTACCACGAAATGCGTCATAGAGCACCCTCCGTCGAGCCACTGCTTGAAGTGCAACGTGACGGAGGTGGACGCGACCTCGATGAAGTCTGCAGCGCGCGGTACCGGGGGCTTGGAGCCGCGGGTGCGCGCACCGACCATGTCTGACGCCTCGCCTGTGCCGATGCTGAGGAGGGAATAACATTTTGTTAGTGGATTTCTTCGCATGATGTATTTGAATAGTAATTCGATGTTTAACTCTGTGTCATGTTTGCCAGTAAGTTATAAGTAATAAGTACACTTAATAAACACATATATATATCACTTATGTAAGTTTGTAACACTTAAAATGCATCCATGAATAAATAAAATGAAAGTTTCTACATAATAATATCGACCAAAGGACGTCTACTGCTGAACATAGGCCTCCCCCACAGTTTTTCACAGCGACCGATCAAAAGCGGTCTGCATCCAGTGTGATCCCGCGATCTTTACAAGGTCGTCCGTCCATCTTGTTGGTGGACGTCCCACGCTGCGCTTTTGGTTGAAGGGTCTCCAATCTAGCTTTTCTGCCCCAACGGCCTTCAGTTCTTCGCGCTATGTGCCCTGCCCACCGCCACTTGAGCTTGCTGATTCGTAGAGATACGTCCGTTACCTTAGTTCTTCTACGTATCTCCTCGTTTCTGATTCTAACTCGTAGAGAAACACCGAGCATAGCCCTCTCCATCGCTTGTTGTGAGATTTTGAGCTTCTTTATGAGGCCCATAGTTAGAGAACATGTTTTGGATCCGTATATCATCACTGGTAACACACACTGCTTGAAGACTTACGTCTTCAGACACTAAGGTAATTGAGACGAGAAGACGCTCTTGCGCAGTTTACCGACTGCTGCCCAGCCGAGTTGGGTTCGTCGATTGACCTCTTTCTCAAAGTTGGTCCTACCTAATTGGATCACTTGTGCAAGGTAAGTACGTCTACCTTGCACAAGTCGACAACTTCGAGAGTTGAGTTCCCAACAGATACTGGAGACGGGAACTTGACAACATTTTCGTCTTTTCCATGTTCACTTTAAGACTCATATTTGTTGGGATACTCGGTCAAGGTTTTCGAGCATAGTGCCAAGATCATCCAGCGTCTTTTTGACGAGGAATTTATCATCGGAAAACCGGAGGTATGTTATGTATTCGCCATTGACGCTGATGGTCGATGCATATACTGTATTGCCTCAATACCTTTCGGTTGTTTTGAGTTTATCGTATATCGCCCTGCTCGACACACTCGATGGATACGATGTTGTTTATGAGATACCTGTCAAGAAACCCAACACCACCTTGGTACTTTTGGTCACCCTCCCGGTAGTACCGGTCCCGGAGAAGAGCAGGTTGTCGGACTTCAGAGTTATCGTGTCCTCGCCCTCTCTGCGGACTTCTGATAAACCCACTATGTCCCAGTGTAACCTGCTCAATTCTTCCTCCATCTCGAGCAACTTCTCGTCTGTCCTCAGTGTGCACGCGTTATAGGTTACCAGGGCTAGTTGTCGTCGGGGGTGGCAGTACGATCGCCTCCGAGGATTCTCAGCACCCCTGCCCCGCCGTTACCGTGACCGTTACCGGAGTCAAGAATAGCGGGGCAACATAATAAAAATATAATTCAGATATCAAACTTTAAAGGTCTATGGGCACCAAAAGTAGTAGTTGCTTGTTTTTTTTTTTAACTTTCATCTAAGGAATGTTAATTTTTACCTGTTGTAAGCAGTGACGTAAAGCTGGTATCTAGTTCCGCAAACCAAGTTCTCCAGGGTGTAAGTGTCAGTATTGCTTGGGATCTGCAATATTAAAAACATATAATTCAAATACAGAATTAATACGACACTGAGACCACTGAGCTAGTTTCTTAAGGTAGACTTGCGCATGATGATTTAATCCAGGTTTACGTGAATCCTGGATTAACTCTTCATTCCGTCTCTGTCAACATCAAAAAAACTGATCGAGACAGAATGATGACTTAATTCACGATTAACGTAATCGTGGGATAAATCATCATGCGCCAGTGGGCCTTAGTAAGTTAGCCTATAACATCCCACTGCTGGGCAAAGACCTTACCTCAACTATGAGGTAGTTTTGAGCCATACTCCACCACGTGGGCTCAGTGCGGGTTGGTGGAGGGTTGATTGCAAGGCAAGCGACTAACCCTGCTGTCAGATGTTATCAAGCCGCCCATAAGGCCTCTGACAAGGCTAAACGACTAATATCAACCAATATTAGCCGGGACCAACGGCTTAACGTGCCTTCCGAAGCACGGAGATGCTCGTGATGTACGTCCCTTAAATGGTCAGAATGGTCACCCATCCAAACACGACCGCGCCGTAGGTTGCTTCACTTCGGTATCACTACCAAAGCGCTGCTACCACTGCGCTACGAGCACCTCTGTGTCCAGTGGGCCTTAGTCCTCTAAAATACACAAGGCTAAGCTGTGCGTGTAGGTATTTACTGACTTCAATCCTGTGTTACGTCAACGGAAAAAACACCTTATTAATATGCTTTTAAGGTTAAAAATAGTATACCTGGACAGTCTCCCAGTCTCCAAACTCCTGTTTGTAGTGGATGGTGTAGCCGGCGGCTGGTGACTGGTCCAAATTGTCGGAGGGCTTGAGGCGGATGGTCAGCGATGAGACAGAAGATGACGCGACGGTCAGTTGTGGCGGGAAGGGCGGGGCTGTGGGGAAGAGGTCATATTTATATAACATTTACGTGAGATCAGCAGCACATCTGATTATACATAGCCCTTATTACAACTGCTTATATAAAGAAGTATTAACCTTGATGTGCCCGTTACCCGTACATCAAAAGACCTACCTAATAAATGACAAAATAGTAATTCATATCCTGCATCTTCATAATCTAGACACTCAATTATGTATATGCGAATAAAATTGTAAAAGCACAATGATATCTAAGATACTTCAGTAACTCAGTAAGTTTACCGCAGTAAATACATAGAGAATATAGACTGGTACAACATTTACAGAGGTGACGATCTTATCTCTCGCGTGTGTGTGTGTGTGTGTGTGTGTGTGTGTGTGTGTGTGTGTGTGTGTGTGTGTGTGTGTGTGTGTGTGTGTGTGTGTGTGTGTGTGTGTGTGTGTGTGTGTGTGTGTGTGTGTGTGTGTAAGTGTGTACGTACCGAGAACAGAGAGCGTGTGCGTGACGGTATCGGTGCCGAATTGGTTGTCGACATGGCAGGAGTATTCGCCGGCGTCTTCGCGGGCGACGCCTGCAATTTGAAGTGAGCCCTCGGGCAGCTGTCGTACGCGCTCAGATGGAACCAGGGGCTGGCCTTTCACCTGGTTAGACAGAAAGGTTATAGTAAGTGGGGTATAAATATCAAGTACATTAAAAACGGTAAACAAGTTAACCTTGATGTTAGATGTAGTAATGAGTAAACAAGTGTGTCTTTACAAATGATAGACATTAATAAATAACAATCAATGTTATTGATAAAAAAAAAAACTATAGTATCATTACCTTCCAGATAATATTAGGCGGTGGTACACCAACAGCAAGGCAGGGCAGTTTGACGTCCTCCTTGTAAGTAGCAGTGAATGATTCGTCGAATGAAGCAATCTTAGCAGGAACTGAAACATACAAATGTATTATAGAAAAAAAAAATGAGAAAAACCATAACATTCAGATTCTGAAGAGCTCGATGGATGATGGACTAGCATGCCGATTTTACATATCTCTATGGTCTCGAGTTAGACCCCCGGTCGGGTCAATATAGAAGTCATCATTTATATTGTATCGGGTAAGGATTTTAGATACTACCGTTGTTACTGATTTCCATAAATCAAGAGTTTTATTGAGATCAGAGTAATGTTTACTAGACATTACTCTGGTCTATAATTTATTTATTTACCGAACAAAGGTTAAATAGTTTACGAACCTTTGTCGCTTGGGCTGCAAGATGCCGTGGCTGAGGGTTGTCCTTCGCCGATGATGGTCGAAGCAGTCACCCAGAAGTCGTAACGGCCAGCTTTAAGTTCCGTCGCGGAGTAGCTCGTTTGGGATGCGGGTACCTACGAGAAAATAGTCAAAAGTTTAGACAACGTTTATACATTGACGACCTTAATAGTGACTATAGTCAGCATTCGAAATAAGTAGTAACAGTCATGTTTATCTCTTGAACTTACGGATAAGCAGACGTAAAACTCGTGACCCTTTAAAGGAAAGAGTCGGTGCCATCACTTTGACCATCCACAGTATCAACTATCATAGCACCGACTCCAAAAAGAAATTGTTCGCCTGAAGTGGATTCCTTTTCTTTATAGAGTCACGAGTTAATTTATGACCTTTGCATTTTGGATTTGAATTCAGTGTTTACTTTTTTTTTATGACTATATCATATTGTTAACCACTTAGGAGCAAGGGTCAGAGCAATGTATATTTATTTATTTATTTACTGATCTCTTTTTAGCAACAAATATTTACCTTGTTGGGGTGTGGCTCGGCGTTCTGTGCTTGCGTGTAGACGTTGTAGTGAGTGACGACACCGTTGGGCTGCGCTGGCGGCCTCCACGAAACGAGGATAGAGTCCTGGCCCATAACGAGTGCTTTCACGGCGCGTGGTGCCTCAGGTACTGTAAAACGTCATTTTAATTCATTCGTTTGCCTTAAACTTTTTTAAAAATTTAAGTAAGAAACCAAAAACTTGCGCTCGAGCAGGACTTGAACAAACTCTGGCAAACTGGGCCAGTAAAGTTCTGTATCCCTGGTATGAATACGTGATTACGCGTGACGTCAGCGTGCTAGTTTTGATTTACAGCTTTATTCATAATATCATAAACAGTCTAATTAACCTTTTTTAGCTATTACACTGTTTTGTCACTTTCTGTCAAATGATGACAGCGTACAGAAAGAACGAGACAACAGTGTAATAGTTAAAACAGGTTTGTTTGCGTTACTATAAAAAAGGGGTTAAGAATAAAAATACTGAGTGTAAAAAAAAATCGAACAACATTGAAGAGTGATAATATTGAATGAAGAAGAAGAAGAATATTTAAAATAACAATAATGAAGTTTTAAACTTACCGTCTTGTTCAGTCTGGCAATGAATTGGTGTAGATCGGACTCCATCACCTCCGTTAGTAGTAGCAAGCACTTCCATTGAGTAGTTGGTGTATTTCTTTAGTCCGTGGAGAATGGTTTCGCTGCTGGCTGTGATTTTGGTGTCCTTTGTCTTTTCATCTGTAATCATACAAGCATTGAATGTGTATACCGAAGTTAGAACAAAAAATAATAAATGATTGATTGATTTCCACAGTGGTCCGCGTATGGCGTACGTCACTGAGAATACATGACATGTTTTGCTTGTCATATTTTGAGCAATTGGTAATTGTAAAATTTTACACAGTTCCACTCAGTTCCTCTTCTATGTAAACGCATGTGTAATCGCTAAGACAAGCATCTTCTGTGATACATACCATACCACGTGTCACTGGGCCCATAGATAACTTTGTAAGCTTTGATGAGTCCGTTGGCTGCGGCGAGAGGGGGAGAGATCCAAGATACTCGGATAGTTTGCGCAGTAAGAGTTGTGCAGAGAACGTCTTGAGGAGGGGCTGATGGTGCACCTTCAGCGGTGTACGCTCGGACTTCAACTGAAACCGGGCCTGATCCGATCTTGTTGAAAGCTTGGACGACTACTGCGTATTGGGTGTATGTTCTATAAAAGATAACGAAACGGTTTAATTACCATGGAGTAACTTATTTATAAGGGTCCGATATTTCGCCACTTTTGCAAGTGCTATGTTTGCTGAAGATATTGTGAGTGAGTTGTTATTGGCAGACATATTACAATAGTAACATATACTTCGTAAATGTGTAGGTATAAATCTAACTATGAGACTGTTTGCGACTTTAGTAGAAATATAAAACAACACAAAGAAAAAAAAAAGTGCGGTAAGTGATATTGTGTAACATAAAATTTACAATGAACTTACTTCAGATTCAGAATGTCGAGATGATGTTCTTTGCCAGATTCCTTAGAGATGTCGACGGTTTCAAATACAAATGATTTGTTGCTGGATCCCAGTTTGTAGCCAACGTAGTATCTGCAAGAAATAAAAGACAAATTATATCACCTCCCTCATACAAAACATGGCCCTACTATTACTTATATGTATAAATGTTGAAGTAAATTCTACATACCCCTGAAGTTCGCCGTTCCAGTCCTGAGATGGGGGTGGTTTCCATGTAACTCGGAGAGCGTGTTTGTCGATAGCATCTACTTTGACGTCTTGTGGCGGGCCAGTAGGCGCTTCTTCAGCGGTAATGATCGTAACAGTTTCAGATGGTTCCGAGGTGCCAAGCTCATTCTCAGCAACAATTCTGATGTGGTAAGCGGTAGCAGGTCTCAGACTGAATACGCCAGCTTCGGTCGCGTCACCAGGCACAAGCACTCGGTCAATGTCTTTCTCCCAGTTGCCCTTAGCGCGTTTGTATTCAATGAGGAACTTCTTGATAGGCGAGTTGCCATTGTACGGTGCAGCCCAGGACAGTTGGACGGTTCTGCCAGATTTGTCCAATACTTTCAGACCGTATGGTGCTTCGGGTACCTCTGTAATGTCAATGTTTAGTAAATTTGTTTGTCTTACTGAAAATTGTATATAAAAATACTAGAAAAGCAATTTGAGTGGATTGCCTAACCATATCACTAGTAGAGCTTGTCTAAGCCGAAATGACGCGCCCCACTACTGAGTGCAAATAGTGATAGCTACACTTCATCTGTGTGGGATCGTCGACTGCTCCGCGAATCGAGATCTGTCTACACGTAGGTAAAGACGGTCGACTAGTCGCGTGATAAATTCGACAACGCCCTCCTTGAGAGCAGCGCTGGCACATTTTAGGAAACGAAACGTCCGCTCTCTCAGGCGTTCACGTCAATTATGATAATTTAGACAACAAATCCAAGAAAAGCAGCTTCTTTCTTTCTCCTTTCTCACCGGCAACTGAATGAGCATTTACAACGGCAATTGTATATGTATTGTGTCCATATTTAAAATTTGTTTGTGTGCCTTAAGCGATAGTGGGGCGCATCATTTCAGCTTGTATTGTATTACAAAGATAAACCATATATTTTCTGTAATATGTGATGATGATCTGTTGTCAATAAATATTTGTAGTTTTACCTTGAATGATCATGTTGATGCTAGTGTCATCGGAACCGAAGGCGTTGGTAGCTACGCAAGTGAACAGTGCACTGTCAGATCTCTCAGTCCTCCTTATGCTTAGGTCAGAAACCACTCCTCCGGGCAGAATCTCTTCGCGGATCGTGTATCGTGGGTCGGATTTGGGTTCAAGTCGTTTGTTGTTCATGTTCCAGATGATTCCAATGGGCTATAAGGTATAATTGGTAGGTAAAATATTTAATTGTATAATCTTAAAAGATACTTAAAAATTGTTTATAAAAAGCTAAAATATACCTTTTCTCCTTTAGCCTGGCACTGAAGTACAGCTGGTTCGCTTCGGCGGGCAGTTTGGTTCCTCATTTTAAT
The DNA here is from genome assembly GCA_963924145.1 of Pyrausta purpuralis. NCBI lineage: Eukaryota > Metazoa > Arthropoda > Insecta > Lepidoptera > Crambidae > Pyrausta > Pyrausta purpuralis. The sequence continues at coordinate 12,751,126 of OZ001656.1, forward strand.
CTCAAATTGAGGTGGTGCTACAATTTGAAAAACAGAACATAAAGATCGAGTTATTTTATGAAGTAGCTATATTGAACAATAGGTACAATAAACATGTATGCCTTACCCTGTACACTAATCAAGATAACAGCAGACAATCCGGATCCAATTCCATTGACAGCCTCACAGAGATAGTATCCCTCGTTTGTCTTTTGAATGTTATTGATAGTAAGCGTGCCATCCTCGACTTTTACATTGGGATTGTTTGGCTTAAGGTCTTTGTAATCGCCAGGCGTGTCCCCTGATGGAAGAAGAAGAAATGATTAGTAAACATTTAGTTTATGGTTATAGTGATTCATCAAAATGAATGTTTTAAACCATCATACCTTCAGCCCTCTTCCACGTCACTTGGGGCTTGGGGAAGCCATCGGCTTTACATTCAACTTTAGCATCAGATCCTTGGGCAAAAGCCTTATCAGTCGGTTCCAAAATCCAACGAGGGGGAACTAAAAACATTTTTAATATTATAAAACAATGTTTATTGTCTAAACTTGGCAACGTGCAAATTCAAGTACAATATTGTTCATGCAATTTCTATCATCATTTGATATTTATATCTTTTTCTGTGCAAAACTTTTAAATAACTCAAATCTATTACGTTATTTATTCAATAACTTGTACGAGTAAATTAATAAGTGTTAATTATTCAATTTAACAATTAATAAATATTTTAGTACCATCATAGACAGTCACTGCTATTCGAAAGCAGTTTTTTTTATTTATTTTTAAAATTGTACTTTTTAAATACCTACGTAAGTTTACACTAACTACTTACTTTGATCACATACTAACAGTAATAGGTACCTAGTGTTTTCGTAAGCTTAATGTTATCATATGAAGATGCTTTCTCTTTATCTTACGTACATACAGAATATGTAAGCAAGATAGGTATATAAGCGGCTAGAAAACTTGTTTTTATTGGATCAAATGAAGTAGTTACGTGACATACTTAAAAGCTCCTATATCAAAAATAATTATATCATGGAAATTTATCTTTAATTCGATTATCAAGCTTTACAATACGATTTAATGTCTGTAGTTTATTATATGCTTATAATGATTTAGAATACATGAGGCAAAGCTCGCTATAGAAGCTTTTAAGATATTTTATTTGCTAATATTAGCATGAAATAAAATAAAGCATACAAACTACATAAACAAGTGATAACATAAATAAATTCACTCTGCAACCCAAAGCGAAATATCTGATGAAATAAATCATGTATTGTCATTAATAAATCTACGAATATTTAACTTAGTCCATTATAAAACACAATTAATCAAAATCGGATGCAATGTAAATTTCATCAGGTATTGTGTTAATAGGCCAAGCATTTAAGCATGTAAACCAAAAACGCAAAATAATAAGTATATAAATAAATGATAAAGACAGGATACTGAGGAATCGGATAGGAAGTGAGTAAAAATTGCAGGGAGGGACAGAGGGAATGGTTTCGTCGATGAGAGCCGCAGCCGATTCCTAAAACGATAACTATCCACTTGCCCATTGTATCGAGCGGGTTGTGTAGATTTCAATATGATTCTAAAACTTTTATCATGAATGAATATAGGTAAACATTGACTAATATCACTGCTATTGTATTAAGGATACTGCCTGAGCTAAATAGAATTAAGCGTACAATAATATGTAGTAAGCTACGCGAAGCTCGTCCGTGCTAGGAGTGAGGGTACACAGAGGCGTGGCGGTATACCGTTGACTTCAAGCGAGGCGGTATAGTTGGCCGCACCGGCGGCGTTGGCCGCCAGACACGCGTACGCGCCACTGTGCGACCACCCGGCCGGGTCTATTAGAAGCAAGGACGCTCTCTGCGCTATCTTAGTAGCTGACACTCCCGCTTTCTCCTTCAAAGGCTGCCCTTCGAAGTACCATTGGATATCCAGGGGCAGATCGCCCTCTGACACTAAACAAGTGACTTGAGTCGCCTGCCCCGCAAACAACGGAGTCTCGAACGAGAATGGAACTATACGAGGTAGTACTGGAAACAACCATAGTTATAGGAGTTAGATCTATACTGGCAGGCAATGTTAGCGACTGGTAAGAGTATGAAGAGAAGAGCGGTGACTGTGAATGGGTTTCTTTCTTTCGTGCGATTTTGTGGTGTTAGTCCCCGTTTCAGATTGTAATTATAAAAACGTGCCGTTGACGACGAGGGTAGCGGCGTACTCGGCGCGGCCGGCCGCGTTTTGTGCGATGCACGTGTAGTTTCCCTGGTGGTTCGCGCTGACCGAGTTGATCGTAAGAGCTGAAGCACGTGGGCCTAGTGGCGTCGTCAAAATGTCTCGAGGTAAGCTCGAATCTAGCGTTTCACTGCTGAATGTCCACGAGATGTCTAGAGGCAGGTCTCCTTTAGTGGCGACGCAGTTTACTACGACTCCATCGCCGGGGTTAGATGGCATCTCACCAAAATTGAACGGCATTATCAACGGTGGAACTAGGACAATAAAACATCTTACAATGAAGCAATTAATCTACAGAAAGTTAGATACGATGAAGAAAAGGTCGAAAGCGTAGGTTGTGACAGTTTTATTCGCACCCTTTACGACCAATTCGGTTGTGTAAGACGTGACACCGGCTGCGTTAGTGGCAGTACAGTTATAGAGGCCCGCGTGTTTGGCGTCCACCGACTCTATCGTGAGGACACTACTTCTTCGGTCGACGTTACTGACCCGGGTGCCGGGTACGAAATTGGCTGATCTGTTATTGATAGTCCACTCAATGCGCACCGGTTGGTCACCGTGTGTTATGATACATTGGAGAGCAAAGTAATCACCGAGAAAGGCCGGTTCAGGACCGGCAGCAAAAGGTGCGATCTTGGGAGGAACTGAAAGAAAATTTATCTACAATGATCAAAATAATAAAGGTTCTAGGTTTCATAGCCGACTAACCGTATACTATTAGGTCTGTTGAATACGAATTACGCCCCGCACGATTTTCTCCGATACATGTATACGAGCCAGCGTGTTTTGCATCCACAGACTCAATGATAAGTAAGCTACTCCGTTTCGAGTTAGTCATAAGGTAATTGTTGTTTCGCTGTGAGATAGGTTGTCCGTTGAACATCCAAGTGATTGTCAGCGGGAGGTCACCCAAATTGACAGTGCAAGAGGCTTGCAAGTATTCTCCAACGTTTGCGGGCTTCTCGCCGAACGTAAATGGCAATATATTAGGCGGGACTGGAACGTTGTGACAATATATTTAATTTATGAGTGAAAAAAATGCAACCGAAATAAAAAACAATTAAATAAACTAATAACATGTGGATAGTGTTGGTTTTTTATTAAGAGAAATTAATTTGTTAAGCACCGTTAATTATTAAAGTTGCTGTATGGGAATCGGTTCCGGCCTCGTTTTCCGCGACACAAGTGTAATTTCCAGCGTGGTTATGCGACACCGAAGCGATGCTAAGAATCGCACTTCTTTCTCCGATATTGAATACAGTCGCCCCCGATCGTGGTTTGATAGGTTCGCCATCAAAGAGCCACCGCAGCTGCAGAGGATGGTCACCCTCAATAACCGAACAAGGAGTTGTTACCACTTGGCCGGAATTCATGGCGACGTCCCCGAACGAGAAGGGTTGGACCACAGGAGGAACTGAACAAAAAGCAAGCATCGTTGGAGCTACTGAGGATTAGTACCGATAACGTTGAGGAGGGCTGTATGGCTTGCACTGCCTGCCTTGTTCGTTGCTGTGCACGTATAGTTTCCACTGTTTTGGCCCATAGCATTTGGTATGTCAAGAACAGACACGCGCCCGCTTAGGGCCATCGTCTTCACACCCATTATTTGAGTCACGGGTTGGCCTTGGAAGCTCCATGAAATATTCAGAGGCGTGTCCCCTTTTGGTACATGACAGTCGAGATGTACGGATTCTCCCGCGAATACGGCCTCGTCCAGATCGAAAGGTTTGATGTGTGGGACGACTGAGCAACAAAAAATTGCAATAACGTTAGTGAGGGAGCTTTACAATAACATGCTGCATATCTATGAACAAAATACCCTTAACATGTAGAGTGGCCGTATATCTGTCTTCTCCGGCCTTATTTTTTGCAATACATGTGTAATTGCCGCTGTGTGCACCCGTCACCGAGGCTATGGTCAAGAATGAAGTCTGCTCTGCCATTTTCATAGTTTTAATCCCAGAGTGAGTTGAAAGATCGCGGCCTTCGAAGGTCCAAGTTATAGACATGGGTCGGTCTCCTTTACTGGCGTGGCACGTCATTTGAACAGATTCACCGTAGTAGATAGATTCCTCGATTTCAAACGGCATTATATGAGGAGGAACTGATCAAAAAGGAAATAAATAGTGAATGCTAAATCTAAACGTGCATTATCTATACATTTATAATTTGTTATTTTCTATTAGGGACTAGGGAACGCAATGGTCGAATACCATGAATGTTGACGAGAGCAGAGTGGTGCGCGCGCCCGGCCCGGTTACTGGCAGTGCACGTGTAGTTTCCACTGTGATGGCCCATTGCCGTCGGAATACTCAGCACCGAAGCCTTGTCTCCTAACTTGGTGGTCGTTATACCCATATTGTTATGATAAGGGATTTCTTTTCCTTGGAAACTCCATGTTATTTGTAGAGGTCTATCTCCTTTCGACACGTGACATGTGAGATGAACAGATTCACCAGCAAATATTGATTCTTCAACTTCGAACGGTATAATGTGCGGAACCACTTGAACCCGGGCAAAACACAAATACGATTAAAAAGGGAGGTATGTATGGAAAACTAATAAAAAAAAGGTCTATTACAGATCTATAGTAACAGAGCTAAAACATATTCGCTGATAGTTATTAACTACCAAATTATTTGTAGGACAGTCGTATACGAAGCTATTCCGGGCGCGATTCTTAGCGATGTACGTGTAGCCGCTTTGCGCGCCAGTAACGTTTGGCAACATACTCGTATAACCGACGATAGGTCGTCAACTTTCGAAAACGATCCTAGCTGTTTAGATAAAGGTCGCCCGTTGAATTCCCAGTAGTAAACTTCTAGAGGGCGGTCGCCCTTGGATATTTGGCACATAATTTGTACTGATTCTCCAGAAAAAAGGCTTGATCAACGTCGAATGGCAAAATGTTTGGCGTTATACTGTGTGAAGTAAACAAAAACAAATGAGATAAATAATTTGATGATTTAACTCAGATAGAAGAAGCGTACGTTGCTCAAAGATGTGTAGATAGAATCCATGCTAATTCTTTTTACACATCTACGTGCATCGAACCGCTGGTGTTGAAAACATAAAATAATAATGATGAAAATCGATATGATTAAGAAATGAAACTGACCCTGAACGTTAAGGATAGTGGAATGATTAGCGGAGCCTGCACTGTTGGTGGCTGTGCAGGTGTAGTTGCCGCTGTGTCCGGCGCTAGCCGCGGCGATCGACAAGAATGATGTGCGTGATGTCATTTTAGTCGTCATTATGCCATGATGCGAGGAGCTATTATCGAATCCGGGGAATTGCCACTTGATATCGAGGGGCAAGTCACCCTTCGACACGTGACAGTTGAGTTGAACTGTTTCACCGGCGAACACCGACTCGTCCGCTTCAAATGGTACGATGTGTGGCAATACTGTTAATCCAGAAGGCCATATTATTGCCGAGGCAAGCGTGCAGCGTGCAGAGGCAGAGAGTAGCTAACTAATTAGGGAATACCGTGAACGTTAAGTGTTGTGGTATGAACAACGGTGCCGGCGTGATTAGCGGCGTGACACGAGTACTCCCCGCTGTGGCTAGCCATAGCGTTAGGTATAGTCAGCAACGATGTTCGTTCGCCGATCTTTGTAGTTGTTATTCCTTGATGAGAAGACGATTCTTCTCCATGAAAGCTCCAGGATATGGTTAGTGGAGCATCACCCTTAGATACGTGACAGGTTAACTGAACAGACTCTCCGGCAAAAACTGGCTCTTCAGCCTCGAATGGAACTATGTGCGGAGGAACTGGCAAAAGGAAATAACAAAATCAGTAACAAAATATGTAAAGACGCAAACAAACAAATAAGTGTACCCTGGACGTTTAATATGGCTGTGTGGTTGGTGCTCGCTACTGTATTAGAAGCTGTGCAGGTGTAATTTCCGGAGTGTTTTTCTGTTGCGGATGGGATATTCAGTATGGAGCTTCTATCTAAGTTTGTTATTTTTACTGCGTCATATTTATTCAAAGGCTGGTTTCTAAATGACCATGTAATTTTCAGGGGCATGTCGCCTTTTGGGATGTGACACATGATTTGTATACTTTCTCCATAAAAAACAGCTTCGTCAAATTCAAAAGGGGATATAATTGGTGACACTGAAATATATGCAATAGTACTTGATTACACAGATAATAAATTGCAAAATAAGAGAGTGCAGGAGATTACAGGGATGAGTAAGCTTTGTATTCACCCTTCACATTGAGCGTGGCGTGGTGTTTAGCATTGGCGACAACATTGGAGGCTGTGCACGTGTAATTGCCCGAATGTTTGGCAGTCACCGTAGGTATAATAAGGGCTGAACCCCGGTCCCCCACCCGCATTATGTTCACCCCGGCTAATGAACTCACATCTCCTCCACTAAAACTCCATTGAAAATCCAAAGGTTTGTCCCCCTTAGGTACGTGGCACATGACTTGCACACCTTCTCCATAAAATACGGATTCGTCGAAATCAAAAGGAGTAATAATTGGGGCCACTGAAATGGATGACGTTACGACGTTGTTTTTCAAAGTTTTTTTAATGAGTTACAATATTTATGTGGGTACTACCTGACATTATGACCCGCCAAAGTTACAACACAGGACAGGAGCAGGTTGGTAAGCATTCATTAAGGACATGCACTAATACTAGAAATTTTTAGAAGGGACTTCTATGTTTAAGTTTATACCGTTTACAAACAGTTCTGCAGAGTAGTTCATAGTTCCCGCTTCATTTTTAACCACACAAGTGTAATTTCCTTGGTTCTGATGTGTTACAGACTCTATGCTAAGTTGGCTTGTGCGTTTGGTATTTACCAGATTTACCCCATTGTTACCCGATTTAACTATGTGTCCATTGAAGTACCATTCTATTTTTAGTGGAAGGTCGCCTTTGCTGGCCGTACAAGTGACTACGACCATTTCTTGGGCATTGACTGGCTCCTCACCGAATTCGAACGGCATTATCTGTGGAGGGACTGTGGAGGAGATTGGTGTAAGCAAAAAGCAACAAAAAAATTATATAACTTTGAAAAACTATGATGCCATCCAAGAAATGAATCATTAGTCATCTTTATTTATTTATACCGTTGACATAGAGTTCGGCGGTGTGATTTGTGGTTCCCGCTTGGTTTTTAACAACGCAGGAGTAGTTTCCTTGGTTATGATGAGTGACTGACTCTATAGTGAGCTGACTCGTCCTCTTAGTGTTCGTAAGGACTATTCCATTAGCTCCAGAGTTGATAGCTTTTCCATTGAAGTACCACTGAATGTTGAGCGGCAAATCACCTTTACTGACCGTACATATTGCAACAACCATTTCTTGATCGTTCACTGGTTCCGTGCCGAAATCGAAGGGCATGATTTGCGGTGCAACTAAATGACATAGATTAAATGAGACAGCGCAAAAATAAAGAACTGATCTCGCCAAATATTCTTGCTAATATTGCCACACACGACGTGAGCCCTCATGGGTTTAAGAGATGAAGAAAAGGACATTTATAAAACTACAAATATAAATAATTAAATACTACTACATACATATACGAGTATCATAATGGATAATCGTGCGAACAAAATAATGCGTGTATTAACTGTTTAAGTTGTTTGATACCATTAACGTTGAGGACCGCACTATGGCTACTTCTGCCGGCGTCATTTTCGGCTATGCAAGTGTAATTTCCGATGTGTTCGTGCAACACATTTTCTATGCTTAAAATTGAGATTCGCTTTCCATTTCTGTTTATAAAGACGCCATTGCCAGAATTCAAAACTTTGTTATTGAGTTGCCAATGAATCTTTAAGGGCAAATCCCCTTTGCCGACTGTGCATGTTAACGACACCGTATCGCCAGCGTTTAGAATTTCTTCGCCGAAATCGAAGGGGGTGACCTGAGGTGCAACTAAGACACAAAATGTAATCAATTTATGAAACAACATAAGTTACATATTTCTTAGTTCGAACATTGACAATAACTCTTAATGAAAAGTTTGTGTTTCCACCCATTTACAAAACGACTGAAGAACGACTAACGAGAAAAGGATGGGGACATAAGCGCATAATGTATATATAGTACTTTGAAAAAAGGAATATCGAAAGCACGTCTTTAATTTTCTACTGTTCAGTAAATTACCGTTGACTGCCAACTCAGTCGAGTAGTTAGCATGACCGGCTTGATTGGATGCAAAACAAGTGTAAACTCCAGTGTGTGCGGAGGCTACGGAGTCTATCGATAAGCTGCTCGATTTATGTCCGATCTTAGTCACTGTGATGCCACGGACTTCTTGCACCGGTTTTCCGTTTAACAACCATGTTATATTCACTGGAGTGTTGCCTTTCGTTACCATGCACTGCACACCAACAGTATCACCTGCGTTGGCTGGCTCCTCTCCGAAGGTGAAGGGATGGATTTGAGGTAAAACTGTGACAATACACTACTCTATCGATCAAATACATAAATACGGATACTAGTCTACCAGTGGGTATTGATAATGAAAAAAGAAACCATTAACTTCCAACGTTGCGCTGTGATTTACATGGCCGGCCAAGTTTTCGACATGACACACGTAAACCCCTCGATGGGTGCCATTTACGGCGTCAATGTTCAGGATAGACATTTTCCGACTCATGGTACCGATCGCGATGCCCAATGAGTTAATTTGAGGAATTTTCTTTCCATTCAAGCTCCACGAGAAGTTAGCCGGTAGATCACCCTTATTCATAACGCACTGCACCGAAGCTGTGTCGCCGGCGTTGGCCGGCTCATCGCCGAACTCAAAGGGTGAGATTTGGGGAGGAACTGTGTCGACATAAAAAGCGTTACTAAAACAAAATAAACTAATAAAAGAACAGCGAACCGTTGACGCTTAGGAGGGTGGTGTGATTGGTCTCTCCGGCTTCGTTTTTAATTTCACAAGTGTATGAACCACGATGGATAGAGGTCACGGCTTCTATGTTCAATATGGATGTCTTCTTGCTTATAGTCGTTAGAACGATTCCAAGATTATTTCGCGGTTTGATCTCTTCTCCGTTAAAACGCCATTTGAACGTTACAGGTAGGTCGCCTTTGCTCATGACGCACGATACAGAAGCTGTCTCTCCTTCGTTTAAGATTTCTTCGCCGAATTCGAACGGTGTGATTTGCGGTGGGACTATCGTAGAATTAAGGGGTTATTTAAAAGTTTTGGGATCTCTACATAGGGTTTAAAATACAACGTAATAAAGAAAAGCAAGGCCAAGGTGTTCATTCATGTCCGAGTACCGTTGACTTTCAGTAAGGCGCTGTGGTTTGAGGAGCCGGCCGGATTCGTCGCCACACAGAAGTAAATGCCCCTATGTACTCCGGTGACGGAGTCGATGTTGAGTATCGATGTCTTTTTGTTTATGTTCGTAATGACGATGCCTTTATCGTTGATTCTGTGGAGTATCTGGCCATCGTGGATCCAGGTGATGTTTAAAGGCTGGTCGCCCTTGTTGACGGCGCAAGTCACGGAAGCCATGTCGCCAGCGTTCACCGGCTCATCGCCGAACTCAAACGGTAATATTTGCGGGGGCACTGCGTGACAACAACTCGTAAGCTAAATAGAACGTGGAGGGGCGCGTGTGGCAAACGATGTAGCTTTGGCGGGCATAAACTGTTTAATATCCTATAACGGTGGACACGAAATTTTATACCTATTCAAGTTGTACATTGATTTATAGTTTCCTCCTGAAAATAAACCTCATTACTGTACACATTTTATACATCGAAAATAATGCTGGAATTTAGTTCATTTCGCTATTTAGTACATTTTGTGTGCGTTAGTTACACGAACGTAAAAAGTAATGAACTTAAAAAATTCCAACATTTTTTTCCATATGAGCCACTGAGTTAACTTTCAGACATTTTATTGTAAATTTTAATCTCAGTTTTAACCATTTACATACTTAATATTGCGGTAAGTTTTCTTTATATGACTGTATTAAATTAATGTAAGTAAAGGAGTTATATAGACATCAATTGATTCTATAAAATTAAAACTCATTGATTATAAGTTTCAGTTATAACTGGAGGAAGTAAATGGTTGACTCATTGAATATTTCAGTTCTGTAGGAATATTGAAATCTTGCATCACAAAATTATGAATCAATTTTTATACATACTGACACTCTGAATATGATAATCAAATAAAATTCATGTCGCAGTCATCTGGTTACATCAGCCAGTCAATTGAATGCCTAGGCAATTGATTAAACGCCTGCATCCAATTTAATGGCTAGGCCGATGATTAATTCGACTAGAAACCCTTAACACTTTACGACTTGGCGTATTGAAAGTTAGCCTTTTGGAGATAACTGGCCTTGTATAGCCAAATGATTAAAATGTAATTTCGGTTTTCGCCAACTCAGCGACACCAAACAAAATGGCGTTAATGTCGCAAATTATCAAGAATAAACGAACTTTTTTCGTTGTCGTTTGCAATTGACAGCATTTGAAAATTTGAATATGCGTATTATTATTATTTCCTGAAAAAACTTTAAAAATCAAGCCACTCGTATTTTAATTTTTATTTCTTCGCAGTATTTTTTCTTTAAATAATAGTTTAAAAACTCTTCATTCTAATAGAGCGTAAGTACATGGGGACGGATGTTACCAGGTCACGTCTTTGCTATATTCGATTAAATAAAACATCTGACGTTTATAGTGTTGTAGTCTGTAGCAATTGTAGAAGTAAGATGTCGATATAAATGGTATCTCTATTAAATATTTAATTTTAACTCTATTATGAAACATTCCTTTATTTAAGTTACATAAAAAGTAACCAAACGAAGCTTGCGTAGCATCGATTCTAATTTAATAGTATTATGATGTTTTAAAAGTACTAAAATATTTCTCATAACTACAAATATGAATCTTTTTTCGTGACGATTATTTTGGACCCTTACTAAGTACAATACAATACCTACCGGAAACAACAACAACACTTAATGACAAAGTGATAACTGACAACAAGCTCACATGTTCAAAAGCAAATATTTTTCTACATATAATATCATTGCAAAGGCGTAACCTGTGAAATGCCAACTTCCATGTTCTTATCTTCAATCTTTTTCATGTAACTTAAAAAATAAAGCGTAAAAATAAAAAAAAAAAGTTAAACGTGTTAAGAAGTTACTAAACACGTTATAAAAATTAAATGTAGTAAATTTTAAGTGAAATTAAGCTTTTACAGTTCATGGTAGTTTTAAAATATGGAGGTTACAAGGAAACTCAAAGTAACCTTTTACTTAATATTGCATTCAACGTCTTGGTTAATTAAATGCATAGACATTCAATTAACTGGCTGATTAAACCAGATGGTTGCGACATATATGTATATATTTACAGATGCGCAGTCTTTATCATGCCATCAAATAATAAATAATAGAATGGTATTGAAATAAATTTTGTTTTTTTACTCAACATTCTTCATAATTGTGTAATGCTTATTGATTTCGTATTGTTAAAGAGGATAATGAAGAGTTAATTTTCAAATTGGTATTTAGATTTCAATTATTATTATCTGCTAAAAAAGTGCACTAGTTTTTTTTTTGGGATTCTATTAAATAAATCAATCTTCATTCACCTCTTATATGCCAACACTGAGTCGAATATATTTATGTGAATTTTCTAATATTTGTCAGTCATGTACTGAATAATATGAATATTTTTTATGTATGTTTAGGAAACGCTCAATGTTAGCTCATTAAAAGTTAATTTGGAGTAACACTTCTTCATTCCGACCCTCCATTTTTTTTTCGCATGAAGAATAGTTACAATGATCTAAAAGTTCCGACTTACCCATGACCTGTAGCTCAAGGTTTCCTTTCACAGTGTAGCTCTGCGAGTTCTTAGCGACACAAGTGTAGGTAGCCTGGTCACTCATTCGTTCTACGTTCTCGATGACTAACGTGCCGTTGGGGAATACTTTCTGTTTTCGGTTGATGGGTAACACTCTGGAAATGCAAGAGAACGTTTCGAAATGTGAGTGACAATAGTATATTGTTATACAAGGGGAGAAAGTGACCCATTTCACTCGTGAAGTTCTTGGCGCTCGAACGGAGTGAGAGCGCTAATAATTCGTGAGTGAAATGGGTGCTTTCACCCGAGTTATACATACTATTTTTCATTTCGACTGTGAGGAAAAATAAATAATTTTATTTAGATATTATGTTGTTTGGCGAGAGATGAAACCTCAAGTTTTTAAATCACAATCAGTTTGTTTAGTGTTTTTTTATACATAAAACACACCATTAGAAGGACAGTAACGGCACAGAAGACAACCGAGTACATAAAACGTGGATGATATCAAACATTTCAAATCATTGTTAAAAATATCGCTCGATTTTTTCTCACAGACAATGTTAATAGTAACAGAACGCAACCTTAACCTTGTCGCCAAAATTACCACAGGTTATGTCCAATTCCAGATTCAATTTTGCCTCATGACATAGCGCTATGAGTGACAGCTAAAGGTGGGAGTGAGTAAGAAGATAAATGAACAACAAAATCGCGCCAAGTCGCCTCCACCTGACATAGTGACACTTTTTTTATGAGTCGTGTGTGCAAGCCATTTAAAAGTGGTAAAGCAGCAGTATCCACGATCGTATAATCAAGGTCACTGCTACCTAACCATCTTAAGATACAAAATCGCCTGTCCCTCTTGTCGTCTTTTGTTTGAAGCAACGCAATTTTTATGTCGTCAAAGTGGTAAGGCGGCAGTGTCCGCGACTATACATAGGAAGCCAGGTATGTCGTACGTACCGTCCGTCTCTTTCCCAAACAATAGAGTCGATGGGGTATCCAGCCACAGGGCAGTGAGCGATGAGCGTGTCACCAGCGACGACGGGGCGTTTCTTCATGGGCCGGATGTAGGGGAGGCCGTATACGTTGACGCGCGCCGAGTGGGATGCACTGCCGACCTGGAGAGAGAGATGGTAAGATGATACTTTGATATAATTAAGTAAAAAAAGATTGATGGCACATTAATAAATGGTTGTGACTATACGACAGCAGCTAAACAAATAGAACTCCTAAGCATCAACATTTTTTGTTGGATAATGGTAGATAGATAGAAATTGATAATCTAGAAGTGCTAAGATATTAGTGACTGAGTTAGTGAGGAGTGCTAAAATATATACGCTCATTTTTAATTAGAAAGACCATAATGATATTTAGTAGATGGCCACTTTTCCGAAATTTAAAAATAGTGATGTTTCTAAATGATCAAAAGTTTTAACTTCATCAATTGTTGTTTTTAATCCATTATAAAATATTTTAATAAAACCTGTTCATTTTAATCATGTGTCCTACAAAGATCATCATTATTTCTAATATTTTTAGGAAATTATTAAAAAAGACAAAATAGGTAAAATCATACAAGAATATTGTTTTTTTTTTAAAGTGTCACTATTTGGTCGTATATTTTGGTGTATATATTTGGTGGTACGCAAAAACTGTTTATGTATTATTTTTATATAAAGCGTAACGTTTTACATATATTATTAATAAATATATTTAGCGAAACCGCATCATTGAATAATCGTATCACAAGTTCAGTTAATCGCGTACAATTGAATAGTTTTATCACTATTAGTACCACGCTTGCAACATCAAAAATTCAAAAGTTCGATTAAAGCTGTCATCCTGGTCTATCTTAATAAAAATCAAAGTTTAAGTGACGAACTATCCTATCTGAGCCACTCGTCGCTGCTCGGTTTCTCCCCATTGAGTAGCCAAGCGATTTCAAACGTTTTTAGTGACTGTGACAGCATATTTAGAAGCAAGGTATGTGGTTTTATATGAGCAGCCATTCTATAACCCGCCATTATCTTCTTCGCATCTAGCAGAACGCGATGTCAGGCGTCCAAAAAAGTCTCAAAAGATCCATATAAAAGCAGATAAGTTGGTAGAAGCGATGGAGGAGAGAAGTCTGACTTCATTCGCATTCGCAGAGTCAGATTCATTTATTTGCTTTTAAACGGGGTACATAGGTTTTAATGTCCGGCCCATTTGACAAATAGTATGCAAATATTTGGTTTTGAAGTTTCGCGAATACTACTTATTGAAATGCGAATACTACTCATTAAAATGTACTGTACTACTCATGTTCATACGGTTTATTTTGCGCACATTTTATTAAAACTATATGCCTGACGTTTCGAATGCTTTACAGCATCCTTGGTCACAAGCAAGACTCATAGATAATAAAATGTGCGCGTAACTGATACATAGTAAAATTTCTAAATGTTGCGCACGGGCAGGATTCGAACCAGCAACTTTTTGGCTAACCGGGCCAAACGCTCTTCCAATTGAGTTACCGTGCGGTACGACCAGGCGAAACTTCTGGTCTATTGTTAGGATATTTTTTTCATAACAAAGCTCACGACGTACCTTGCTAGAAGCGATGCAAGAGTAAAGCCCACCATCATTGGTATGCACAGACGAAATGTTCAGATGCGACTCCACGTTTCCATCAGCAGTAACAAATTGTCCAATCTGAAGTCGCTCGCCGCTGCTCAACTTCTCGCCGTCGAGTAGCCAAGCAATGTCGGGTGTCGGGTTCCCGGATGCAACGCATTTGAGTCGGAGAGATGGGCCCGAGCGAAGAGTTTGCACGTCGAAGCTGTGGCGGATTTGAGGTGGCTCGACTGGAATAGGTTTAAGTTGAGAGTTAAACACGGTTTATTAAAGGCCGGCCAGTGTATTTGAAAGTTTTGTTACAGATATTCAATAATCAAGAGTTACGTCCTTGACTATTTATTTATTGTTATATGTTGATTGATAAAACGCTTAGCCGCAAGGATTGAATTAGTTCGTTCTTAGTGCCAGCGATAAACCTATAGACAACGTAACCTCAAGTTTGGTCTAATCGGCATCATAATATCTCGCTGGCAGTGAGATAACATGACAGAAATTGTGTAGTGTTTTAATTGTGCGACCGGGGTCTTCGGCGTCGTACCATTTTCAAACAAAAATCACTCACTCACTCGAAACTCGACTCAAAAACGGGCGTTAAAAAAGACGGAGGGTGCAAGCGATTTTGGATCTTAAGTACATTTTAAATAGCTTTTACGATCTTTTAAAAACGACACCCTTTAGTACTCACATCGTCCTCCAAGTTTCAGTTCAGCGCTGGCGCCGGCACTCTCTTGGTCGTTGCGGATGAAGCATTGGTACATTCCCTTGTCTTCCTTCTTGACGGACTCGATCCTGAAATAGATATAAATAAACATAATTTTGAAATTGATCAAATAAATTAAATACATGATTCACTACTGGGCGAAGGCCTCACTTCAAGTATGAGGTGGCATGAACCATACTCCACCAAACAGGCTCAGAGCAGATTGGTGGAGAGGTTTTTTAAGGCAAGTGTCTATGCTTGCTGTCAGGTCTTCGACCTCTGACTCGGCCTTACTATTTATATCAACCGAAATTAGCCGGGATCAACTGTTTAACATGGTTTCCCAAGCACTGAGATGCCAGTGACATGCGTCACTTACATAGTAAGGATGGTCACCCAAGCACAACGTTTTGTATTGTAGTATTATAAGTATTGATATTATCTACCTCAAAACGGGGTCATGGTGTTTCATGTCCTTGCCATCTTTCAACCAGGTGATCGTCTTGACGGGGTTGCCTTCGTATCTGCAGGTGAACACAGCGGGTCTGCCAAAGTCGACTGTTTGCGTTGCTGGCTCTACCGTCGCTTTCAGAGGCGCAGTTACCGTAAGTACCGTTTCCACTGATTCACCTGTAAATATTTTAATTATTGAATTAATACACGTATATTGTATATAACTCATTACTCAGTTTGATGATGGGTTAAATTATAGAAAATAACGTAATGTACAGTTGCTTACTTACCGCCGACAGAGTTATTTACGACGCATAAGTATTTTCCAGAATCCTCAACTTTGGCCTCCTTAATAATCAAAGTTCCAGACACCTGCTTTACTCTATCATTTAGGGTAACTGGCTGTTTTCTGGTTGTGCCATCGACAAACTTGTACCATCTGGAACAATAGAGAATCAGTTTAGATTTCTTATCATGTACTCATGTCAAAGTGGGTAAAAGTTGTATATAGGATTGCCCAGAGTTTTCGATTTTCAGCTACTATGTATAAGAAATAATAATGTAATTAGATTTGTTAAAGATATTTATTTTTTAATTGTAATGTAGTGAAGCCTTTAATGCCACGCCACTACTATATCCAGAGTACGCCATATAATTAGTGGAATAAGGGACCCACCTGAACAGAGGAACCGGGAAACCCTGACTTAAGCAAAGAATAGTTCCGGTCGCTCCTAGAGATACCTCAGCCTCTTGTAAACGAGCAGATGAAAGCTTGGGAGGAAGACTGTTTGTGGGTTCTTAAACAAAAATGGTACGACAACCTTGTTAGATCCACCAGAATGACAAGACGACAATACCATGAATTAGCCCGAGTGCCCAGAGTAGAATGTGCTCAAATAAATGTAACACTAGCGTTCAAATGAATAAAACAGAAGCTACAACGGTACCGCGTCCACCCGATCGGTTGATGGAATATGCACAGGTTAGCCTTAACTCACGAGAAAGCACAAAGTAAAGATTAAAAGCCTTGGAATGAAAGCAAGAACACCCTGACACTTACCAGGAGGTGTTTGCGTTGCTCAATCGTTACTTTGGCTGGGGACCATACTATGACGCGCGGCCGGCCGCGGTTCGTCACGCCTTCATGTCACGTGTGGCGGAGCGGCCGCCGCAACATACTGCAATAACAACGCACATCAGTACATTGGGATGATATGATACGCTACGTGATAGATGAATGCGTGAGATGCCAGCGGCCGACCGCCTGTGTTAGGCCATACCTTATGGAGGGAGCCGGATAGGCTTGGACGTCACAAAGTAGCGCGAGACTCTCGTTACTTCGACCTATCTGCCGGTTAAGCCCATCGCCGGTCACTTTGGGGCCAGTCCTACCAGTCGGTTCTGCAATGGAAACCGACCGTCACTATCTTATATGCCTAACGTTCACTCACCTAAACATGGGCACTGGGTATGCGGAAACTTGGCAAGTCAAATATGCTATCTCAGCCTGAAGCACGTAGATGACTTCCCACCCCTCAAAATGTTTAGTGAAATCTTTTCTAGGTGGAATCTTATTAGTTGGCTCTGTAATTATGAACGTAGCCTTTGGTCATATATGCACAAATTATGGTAGAAGAGGAATTTCTTGGATGTTATATACTCGAGATATGAACCTATTATTATATTCGGCTTTTAGTAACAAATAGGTAGCTTACTTACGTAAGGCATATGCGCCCGATATCACGATCGAGGACTGCAAAATATTTACAAATCCACTTACCTAAACACCGGAGCGGGGTAACCAGCTACTTCGCAGGTCAAATAGACAGTTTCAGTCGCAGATACTAAAAATATTTCTCCGCCTTCGAACTTTTTGCTTTAATCACTACGCGGGGCAATTTTATTCGTTGGTTCTGTAAATATTATAAAAGTGTAAAGCGATAGAGATTTCACGCACCTTGACGATGGTACTGGAAATCCTTGTACCGGGCACAAAAGGGCTAATGCCGATTTTATAGGAAATAAAACAGCAGCTTTTGGTGTTGCAGTGATGCTCGGAGTCGCAGTTGCGATCGGCTCTATGTAAATTGATTACTGCACATTAAACTAAACTTTATATGATATAAGGGAAGGCCGAGACAAAACAATAACTTGCCTGAATATTGGTGTTGGGAAGGCTTGAGCTTGACAGAGCAACGCGAAACTCTGCCCAATAATCCGCGTAAAACTCATACTATTGGCGTCATTGGAAAAAGTGGGCGCTTTGGATCCGACAGGTTCTGCGATTATAAAATCAAAAAGCTATATAGCAAATAGTATAAAATTATAACTTGCCTGAAGGTGGGGGCGGGAAAACTTTGCGCCTGACAAAGAAGGGCAAAACCTTGTCCAATACGTTTTCTGAATATACTACCCATTGATTCAGATGAAAACGAGGGTGATTTGGCTCCGACAGGTTCTAAAATATTATGGGCATTGCTTAGTATCTCTGTGTAACTTTAAGTACTCGACTTAATACCATAAGAAAAAAATGACTACTTGCCTGAACGCTGGTACCGGGAAGGCTTGCGCTTGACATAAAAGCCCAAAGCTTTGCCCAATAGTTCTTATAAAAGTTGTACTACGAGCATCAGTTGAGAAAGTAGGTGCTTTGGAGCCAACTGGTTCTGTTGTTTGAAAATCAAAGCCATATAAATCGTTATTTTAATTGGATACATATTTGACTTGCCTGAACGACGGTGCAGGGTAGCTTTGCGCCTGACATAGAAGTGCGAAACCTTGACCAATGCGCTTTCTGAATCTACTGGTCATAGATTCAGATGAAAACGTTGGCGATTTAGCTCCGACAGGTTCTAGAATATTTCGAGTATTTCATCATTTTAGTAAAAATACAGAATGTAAAACACTTGCCTGAATTTAGGAACAGGAAATGCTTGAGCTAGACAAAGCAAAGCAAAGCTTTGGCCTTCGTGTCTTTTGATTGATGATATCGCTGACTCAGAAGAAAAAGAAGGAGCCTTGGATCCGACGGGTTCTGTATAAAGTTATTACATCCTATATGAGAACGAGATATATTACAGTCTAAATAAAACTATCCGAACTTGCCTGAAAAACGGAACAGGAAAAGCTTGAGCCTGGCACATCATAGCGAAACTCTGACCCGCATGTCTTGTTACAGCCGATAAAGTAAAGTCTGTTGAAAACGTTGGTGGCTTCGAACCCACGGGCTCTGTACAAACAAAATGTATCTTAGTGAATGGAGCACTTACCGAAAATTTGGAGTAGGGAACGCCTGGGCCTGACAGAGCAACGCGAAACTTTGTCCAACTTCTCTATCGAATATACTGCCTTTAGAATCAGAAGAGAAAGAAGGTGCCTTTGCCCCAACAGGTTCTAAAAGTGTAAAAGTTTACCTGTAATTGCAATTAAGACCCACCTGAATGACGGTTGGGGATACCCTTGTGCCTGGCAAAGTAAAGAACCGCCCAAATTTGCTTGAATGCCATAATTATAAGAAGATGCTGATGTTGGAAATGCAGGTGCCCTTGCAGTGACAGGCTCTAAATCGAAAAATATTCAGGTTATGTTATGATTATGTGACTCACTTGAAACTTGGCACGGGGTATGCTTGAGCCTGACATAAAAGTACTATTCCCTGACCAGCCATTTTAGTAAGAGTTGTGCTTTTAAATTCCGAAGAAAATGTTGGCGCCTTTGATCCAATTGGTTCTGTGACAATGCAAATCGTATTGAACATGGTATGCTATTCATAGGCCATGTACTTAATCGATATATGTAAGTTTAGCAGGGATGAAAGAAGGTATATATTGTGGGGAAAAAAAACTATGCAGTGGAAAATTATATGATGGTGATACAAATCCAAAAGATCTTACCTGAAAATTGGGACAGGGAATGCCTGTGCTTGACATAAAAGAGCAAAGTCTTGTCCAGTTCTACGAGTTATTCCAGAGAATTGAACGTCGTTCGAAAACGTGGGTGATTTTGAGCCGACCGGTTCTACAAGTTAAAATTAATGTACTTAATCACCTGAATACGGGCACGGGAAAACCCTGAGCAGGGCACAGGATATTAATATTCTGTCCAATTTTCCTCACATACCAAGAAAATCTATTATCAGTAGAGAACGTCGGTGATTTCGTTCCAATGGGTTCTAAAATATAGAAGAAAAACTTATATACAAATGAATGCATATTAATTACCTGTATGAGGGGACGGGATGTCCCTGGTCTCGACAAAGAAGTGATAAACTGTGTCCTACAGGCCTTAATATGAACCAAGACAATTTATCACGATGGTGGTTTGGAACCGATGGGCTCTGTACGTTTCATAAGAATAAAAATTTATGCAGTGCCTCACCTAAATGCAGGAACAGAACACCCTTGATCTGGATATGGTTATCGTAAGAATGAACCTGTGAAACATGTCATGTTTCTCTCTCGCTTTAGCATTCGTCCATTTCGATTCAATACATTTCATTTTTGCACACTTTTCTCGCCGTGCAGTGACAGCGACATGTCCATTCATTCAATAACCACGTAGTAGAATTTACTTATTTAGAACTTCAGTGGTTTGATGGGTTCCTTTTACATATAGAACACATACATAGGTACAACTGAGGATATATGAATTACCTGTATGAAGGAACGGGGTATCCCTGGGCTCGACAAAGCAGTGCTAAACATTGTCCTACAGGTCTTATAAACAGAGCTAATTTGTCGTCAGTTGGCAATGAGGGAGTCTTGGAACCGACAGGCTCTGTAATTACCAGAAAAAAAGAATAAAGATCTCACCTAAACGCGGGGACAGGATACCCTTGAGCTGGACATGTTAACGCGAAAGCTTGACCAGCCTTTATTTCAAACCAAGCTAGTTTTGAAACACTGGAAAACGATGGACCTTTGGATCCAATAGGTTCTAAAATAAAATGAAATCAATTATTTTATATGTACCTGAACACTGGGGCAGGAAATCCTTGTGCAGGACAGAGCAGAGCAAAGCCTTGCGATTCATCTTTTACGTACCAAGCCATTTTAAAGTCCGTTGAGAATGTAGGGGCTTTCAGACCAATAGGTTCTAAAACAAAGTGTTTAAAATAAAGATTTTGCTGAACTCACCGAAAAGCTGGGACTGGGAACGCCTGTGCCAGACAAAGTAGTGTGACGCTGGAATTAATTTCGAATTCAACGAATTCTATAGTTTTTGTTGGAACTTTGGGCGGGGCGCTATTAATCGGTTCTAGAAAATGAAATATACCATTTATTACCTGGAAAGAGGAACAGGGAAGGCCTGTGCGGGACATAGCAGAGTAACGCTAGCATTAACTAGAGCACTGAACCCTCTAACGCTATCCATAGTGGGGAACTTCGGTGGAACTCTGCCTATGGGCTCTGAAGATAATAAAGTATGGTGTAATCATATGTACTTTTAGAGTTACCTGAATTTTGGAACAGGGTAAGCTTGCGCCGGACATAGTAATGTGAATGTATTATTGTGCGATACTTCGGTAATGTCAATGACTTTTGTGGCCACTTTCGGAGCAGCACTGCCCATAGGCTCTATGAAAAAATCAACAGTTTAGTAAAATTTGAGGTAAACAATACCTGAACGATGGGGCAGGAAAACCTTGGGCTGGGCAAAGCAGCGTGATACTGTCTCCGCCGTTACCGTCAAATGCACGGCTTTTATCACCAGAAACAAATTTTGGTGATACACGCCCAACTGGTTCTATGAAGAGATTATATGCAAGTAAGTAAAATTAAGCTTTCTGATTATTTACCTGAATTTTGGAACGGGGTAAGCCTGTGCTGGGCACAAAATAGGCAGGCTTGTATTCAGAATAGCGCTGAAACTCCTCGAGCTATCCATCGAAGGGAATTTTGGTGAAACTTGACCCACTGGTTCTAAAGATATAACAACAACGTAAGTCAAAATAATACCTGAAGGATGGAGTTGGATATGCTTGTGCCGGACAAAGCACTGTCACGCAAGAATTTGACGAAAATGTAAAGCTGCGTCCAGTCTCCATCGAAGGAAATTTTGGAGAAACTTTGCCCATCGGTTCTGTTTATGAAAAAAGACAATTACCTAAATGCTGGCGCAGGGAACCCTTGTGCTGGACATAGTAATGGGACACTTTCACCCCAATTAGCAATAAATGTCCTACTGATATCACCCGTCGGAAACTTTGGTGATACTCTTCCCACTGGCTCTAGTGAATAAAAACTTTTATTTATTTTACAGCTAACAAACTAACTCCTTACCTAAACATTGGGGCGGGGTATGATTGTGCTGGGCATAGTACAGGTATAGTTTGATTGGCATCGAAATTAAACAATCGACTTTTTTCTAGACTTGGAAATTTCGGAGATACTTTTCCCACAGGCTCTGCGGCAAAAGGAAACCGGACGTTTAAAGCTGAGTACTTATGAAAATGTGTTCTAGCGCACATTGTAGATGGAACATACTACGTAGTACATAGTAGGTAGAACATAGAAGGTAGTAAAATTTAAGAAGAATACCTGAACGCTGGGACTGGGAATGCTTGCGCAGGACATTGCAATGCAATCGACTCATTAGTCTTGACTCCGACCATTGTTCCCATGACAACGGATGCAAATTTTGGTGGCACTCGTCCTACTGGCTCTACAAATTAATATGAATCGTTTAAATTGCTTCTTATTTACCTGAACGATGGAGTTGGAAACGCCTGAGCTGGACATTGCAACGCGTAAGAATCGCCATGCTTTACTTCAAATTTTATACCAGTTAAAACTGAAGCGAATTTTGGAGGTACGCGGCCAACGGGTTCTAAAAATGTGTATATAGGGTTAGGTAAACTGTACCAATTACCTGAATATGGGGACAGGGAACGCTTGTGCGGGGCATTGCAATGCGAAAGATGCGCTCGAAGTGGTCTCAAACATCATGCCGACTTGAGTTGTCGATAGCTTAGGTGGTACGCGCCCTATCGGCTCTGAAGAAGTGTGCAAAAAATATTTAAATGAAAGTTGTTCTTACCGGTGCGTGGGTGCGGGGTATGCCTGAGCGGAACATAGTACCGCGAGACTGGTGTTCACTGTGAACTGGAAGCCACTGGTCGTCTGGGCACTAGGAAACTTGGGAGGCACCCGGCCCACCGGCTCTGCGCATGTTGGGAGAAGGCGGGATCACGAGGATTGGATTCCGCAGTAGACAAGGCAAGATACACCCCTACTATTCTCTTTCTGTTTACTACACGACATGGACATTCACTTGTAACGCGAGTCAAGGCTCTGCAGGGTACCCTATCCCAACATTCAGGCAAGTCGTATTGTTCTTTAATAAGGTTACAGATACAATAAATACTGTTGTATCTATAAACTTTAAATTGTTATCAAAATTATAGGTAAATAGTACAACAGTTATAATCTCACTACTTAATAGTTTATTATTATTATATAAACGATAAATTTTTCTACTGTAAAGATTATAAAAATTGCGTCTCAAAATATAAAGTTGCAGAATATTTTCAATGTGCACATAAAACACTTTCAGATTGACGTTGTATAATTAAATATTTGATTTGAGTTTTTATCGTTAAATAATTTTGAAATTATTCTGCATAAATAAATCATTCAATATCATCTTTCAAGCCTATAATCAAATTTATTATGACAAATATATGTATTTAAAATACAAAAGCGGATGCTATTAACGAAAAAATAGAAAAATATATAAGTATACAGCAATTTTCATTACAACATACCCGTTTGCATCAATTACATTTATTAGATAAAATTAAGAAATAAGTTTGATTATGGGCGATGTAGAGCACAGCAACAGAAATTCGTTTCCATGGATGACGAAACTTACAATCTACAAGATCATTTAACACTGAATTGTTGAAAAAAATATATCTGACTTTTTAGTTTTTCTGTGCAAACGAACCTCTATATTGCTGTGGGCTTGTAAATAAAATAGCAACTTACCAGTGATGACTAGGCGCCCTTTGGTGGCTGATAAGCGAGTTTCACCAGTTAGTCTATGTTTTGTTCGGCATTGGTATGATTTGTAACCGTCCTCGGGTCCAACATCTCTAATATGCAACTCTCCAGAAGGCAATACCAAATATTTTCCATCTGTTGAAAGATAAAACGGTTGTAGATATACATCAGACACAAAGTGAATGAAAAGCAATTGAATTTGAAAGCAGTTAGCAACGCAACATAAGGTTGCGATTTACTTATAAAATTTATCATGCAAGGAAGGAGGACAACAGGATAAGGTAGGCCGTGAGGCCCATGGATAGAAGGAGTTGAATCCAACCGCCAAGAAAACATAACGCAAACCACCCTGACCAAGAAAGGATTGTACCTATTTAGGTGAAGCACAAGTTGTGAAATGCGAATCCTACCGTCTATATTAGATGCAGATTGAAGTTTAATCTCAACGTCTTCGTTATCTTCACTGATTATCCAAGATGTAACCGTTACATACTCGGATACAAAACTTGGAATATGGCATTTCAGAATAGCTGCATTGCCTCTCAAAACGTACTCTTCCATTAGATTCACAGCATAAGCTTGAGAAACAACTGAAACAAGACGACCTATGTAAAAACCGTATCAAATATTTGAAATATGTAATTATCTGTAGAAGGGCCCGCCTATCAATAAACTTCATTGGTTTGAAAAATTTAGTTGTAAATTTTATGGGAAGGAAAATGCCACCGGTGCTGTGTAGGTAGAGCGGAGAGGGTAGGAAAAAACGAAGCGGAATTATTACAAAGTACCTAAATTGTTAGATTCGTCAATCTTTATCTCCTCCTCTGTTTCATCTTCAGAAATTATCCATGAATTTACTGATACATATTCCGAAACGAAACTTGGTATTTGACATTTCAGGATGGCGGCGTTACCGCGTAAAACATATTCTTCCCAAAATTTTACATCGTACGCTTGAGACACGACTGAAATCATAATTTAATATCGTAGGTATGTTTGCTACAAAATACGTACCATACGCGTTGCTACGCGTACACGTGTTCTCTCGGTGGTAAATCATCAGTCTAACCGTCTAACAAATGTAATGCCGACGAACTTAGTTTTATTTTAGGATGAGGCGGAAATGCAGGAAGGATAGACAAGGCGGTATGTTTAAACCGTTACCTAAATTAAAATCAGAATCTAAATTTATTTCCATTTCGTCAGTTTCACCCTCGGATATTATCCACGACGTAACCATAACAAATTCAGTAGCAAAACTTGGAATGTGGCATTTTAATATCGCGGCATTTCCGCGTAGAACATTCTCTTCCCATAGATTTACTGTATACGACTGAGACACAACTGAAACAAATATTTATATCCACCTTCAATGTACTTTATCATTTTCTACTGTGAACACATACAAAGACGAAATGCAAAAAATTCTTCCCTATAAATATGTACTACTCACATGTGTGGAAAAAGGAGTTTTTGGGAAATCAGGACATAACTTTTCTATAAGTGGATACCTAATTTGAAAGTGTCATTTGCATTTATTTCCAATTCATCAACATCTCCTTCGGATATTATCCAAGATGAGACAGTTACATATTCGGTTACAAAGCTAGGAATATGACACTTTACGATCGCTGTGTTTCCACGAAGAACATTCTCTTCCATTAAATTGACTGTGTATGCCTGAGAGACAACTGAAATACATTTTTTTTTATTTAGTATTCGCAGAAAGGAGAAAGGTAATGGAATGAGCAGGATAAGATAATGGAGGTAAGTCAATAAGATAACTTCACGCTACCCAAATCATTTGATTCAGCTTTAATTTCTAACTCTTCAGTGTCACCCTCGGACACAATCCAAGACGAAACGCTTACATATTCCGTGACGAAAGTGGATATATGACATTTGAGGATGGCGGCATTACCCCGAAGTACACTCTCTTCCATAAGATTTACCGTATAAGCTTGCGTGACGACTGCAAAAGGATTTCAATACAAAATAATACTGCGGTATGAGGGATATAAGATACCTGTGTGTACATGGATGGGATTGGAAGACAATAAGTTTACGGCTGAATTTAAGTTTACCCATATTATCAACACTATTTTCCAATTTAATTTCCTCCTCGTTATCATCCTCAGAAATTATCCATGAAGCGACCGAAACATATTCCGTGACAAAGCTTGGTATAAGACATTTGAGAATAGCAGCGTTGCCCCGTAACACATTTTCTTCGACTAAATTGACCGTATAAGCCTGAGAAACCACTGAAATCCAAGCACAGATACATCTCAATAATGTTTAAAAGCCCCGACTTTTTATTTTTATGTGAATATTGATGAGGGATGGGGAGAAAGGACAGTTGTTCATTTCGATTGCCTATTTAAATATACCATTGTTTTCATTCAGTAAGTATTCTCCCCCTTCAGTGTCGTGCCAAGAAACAACTTGAACATGATCTGACACAAACGAGGGAATGTGGCACTTGAACACAGCAGCGTTTCCTCTGATAACGTATATATCGTAAACCTGCGACTCGTAGAATTGGTTGACGGCTGAAATTTTCCAATTGACATTGAAACTAGGAGGCTACAACTGATGTATTAGAAGCAGACTTGGGAATTCGGTGGAGAGCGGATAGGAACAATTGAGGTCGCGCGGGCGCTCTCGATTACCGTAATTGTCCTCGGAGCGGTTTAACGAAAACGCAGACAGGGACTCTTCATCCGTCACCCATTCCACAACATGAACGTAATCGGCGACAAACGACGGAATGAGACATTTAACTATGGCTGAATTTCCACGCAGGACATCTTCATCAATGACTCGTGGTTCATAGGTTTGATGCACCACTGTTACATCATACAATTTAATTAGAAAAAGTAACTATCGTATAAGTACTATCCAAGGGGTTGGGAAAGGGTTGTGACTTCGGTTTAGTAATACATTTTGATAGAGTACCAGCTTCAATATTAGAATTTTCTTGAGCAGTAACAGTTTCGTTATCCATTATCCAAGCCACGACATGAACGAAGTCCGCAACGAATGAAGGTACAATGCATTTGAGAATGGCTGTGTTGCCCCTTAAGACGAATTCATCATTGACTCTAGCTTCGTAAGCCTGTAGCACCGCTAGGTAAAAAAAAGGATTAAAAGGAGTAAGGAATATGTTAGTTCAGATTTATTATGATACCCTCATTATTTCCCGGATAGTAGGTGCCACCATCACTATCTGTCCACATCTCAACAGACACAAAGTCAGATACAAAACTTGGTACTTCACATTTCATAATAGCAGCATTTCCTCTAATGACATATTCGTTATCGGCCTCAGCTTCATAAGATTGTGATACCACTAGGTACAGATAAAATAAAATAGACTTTTATATTTTGAACATGATATAAAAGTAAGGATAATTGGATAAGGGGTTGGATCGAAGTTACTTCCTAAAATGTACCCTCAGCAACTTCTGTGTTGTTAATTGTTAGAATTTGTTTCTCATCCATTATCCAGGCTTCTACGTACACGAAGTCACTGACAAATGATGGAATCTTGCATCGAACAATAGCAGCGTTCCCTCTAATAACATACTCATTTTCGGCTTCGGTCACGTAATACTGCGATACGACTGAGGAATAATAAATAGGTACTTAGATAGTGACAACGATGTGGCGACACTTTAAGGCAAAGGAACATGAAGCACGAGTAGATGATAAGGGAAGTGGACATAGGCGAGCTTATTGTTTTACGAGGCCATTGTTACCGAGTTGTTCTGATTGGCCGATCACTGTTCCTTCTTCATCAATCCATTCCTCTACTTTTACAAAATCGGACACAAAAGAAGGAATGGAACATTTGATAACAGCGGCATTCCCTCTGATGACATACTCGTTCATAATTTCGGCTTCATAAAATTGATTCACCACTGTAAGATTTTCATATTGAATTTATACATTTGGAAAAGGAATGCTAGGATTGTAGGGAGGAGGAAAGTCAAGAAACGAGTGAAGGTCAATACCAATGTCGTCTGTTAGTAAGTATTCCCCTCCATCGGAATCAACCCAGGCTTCCACTCTGACAAAATCAGCGACAAAAGAGGGGATGTTACATTTTAGAACTGCAGTATTTCCACGAATGACATATTCAGATACAACTTCTGATTCATAATACTGTGTAACAACTGAAAAGTGGATAAAAGGTTTTCAGTTTATCAGGATTGTAAATTAGGGAAGGAAAATGACAAGGAAATATTTTGTTTGAGCCATTAAATACCATCTGCTGTCTTAGCTCCGTCAAGAGCATAAGAATTGCCTTCTTCATCATGCCAGGAGACAACGGTAACGAAATCCGCCACAAAAGAGGGGATTGAGCATTTGAGGATAGCGGAGTTACCGCGAATTACATATTCGTTGTTTACTTCAGACTCATACTGTTGTTGGACCACTGTGAATATTAAGTACTGTTTGAAAAAAAAAACTGAAGGAAAGGACATAAGTCTGGATGATAGAAGTAGAGCTTTTTGAAAGATTAACCGTAGTTGTCGCCAGGGAGAAAATCTTCCTTTTCATCGGTATGCCATGAGAGTACCTCGATAAAATCAGCGACGAACGATGGGACCTGACATTTCAATAAGATGCTGTTCCCCATAATAACGTATTCCTTGTTGACATCTGTGTCGTAATGCTGGGCAACCACTGACAGATTTATGAATGACTCATTATCGAGCTTTGATTACATTCCTTACAGTAAAAAATATTCTTAAATAAATCATTACCATAGCTACCTACTTTCAATTATAAAAATAACAAAGAAGCATAATTGAAAATATAAGATGTTGATGTAGTGGTAGAGTTATTACGTATTCACTTATGCTTCTTTATTATTTTTTTATCACACCGTGTAAAGTGATTGGAATAAATTTATAACACTTGTCTAGTAGAAACAAAAATGAAGGCTGGACGCGACCAAACATAGGCTTACACACGCGTAACTTTACGAAAGATAAGTGTTTCCTCGTTTTTATACTCGAAAAACACAACGTCGTTTTTCAAAATGTAATTACTAAACTAACATAACAGAACGAATAATTAAACTGTATTAATATCCGGCAAATCAATGCTGCACCAAGGCAGTATGATGTGAAAATAAAAATCCGGTCAGTTATAAGAGTTACTCTCGTATAAGCGCGATATTCTAGAACAGAAGATGGTAAAATGCAAAATTCATACACTCTCGGATAGCAAGCGATTAATTATATTTGAATTCTCGTTTGGTCGAATCTACCTTAATAAAGACAAAAAAAATATTCCATAAAATTCGTACGAAACTTTACAGATTAACTCTCTATAATCTACATTTAACGGCGTGTTTCATTCATTCATCGAGTGAAGTGTTGGTTGATTATATAATTGATCTTATTTGACCCTAGGCCGTAAAGGGCAGCGCCCTATTATGGGCAATCAACCGTTCAATCGAGCCCGAAGTTCACGAGCGGCGTAACATCATAATGTTCCATTCAAGTACTTTAATTGAATGCACTGCACCATAGTTTACATAGGTAATGCGATCAAGTTCACGTCAAGTTTTATTTTAAAACATTGGCGTTTAACCTCTGCTGTGAGTAGCATTAGCCCAGATAATATAATACTACTAGGCATTAGTAAGATGGACTTGGCGATACCTGACTCATTTGATCACATTTAATGGTATTAATGATTTAAAGGAAGTCTTTTGAAATTGAATCTGACAAACTTTTATGCAAATGACGATTGTGGTTCTGACTGCTGTTTTTTTTTTTAAATAATCATCGTGTATGTCTATGAATGATACATTCTAGATATTTGTGGTTTGTGGCTGGCATGCCGACAACAACAACACATACGTTCTTGTAACACAAAGAACATACAAGTAACTGAGAAAGCGCCCGTAAATCTTATCCAGACATGGCAGGGACTATCATGTTTCAAATGACAGCAGGTCACAAGTTAAGAGATGTAACGTCTCTAGTTATATCGCGCACTGCTGCTTACTCGAAGTATGGTGCAACGTCTAACATTATTATGTTACGACGCAGTGACTCACATAACTTAATTTAGTTCAACAAAGTTTAAAAACAACAGAGGCTCAGGCGCAGAATGTCCACTTTCCACGCAGAATTCCATTGGAATTTGGATGAAATAGTTAAAGATGTTTCGTACGAATTTGGCAGAAATATTTAACGTTTGACCTTAGAATGTTCACGCGCCGTGGCTTTTTACTAAAACTAGCAAGTCGAAATATACCATCCGGATTACGACCGATTAATTAAATTAAGTAAAGATTAAACGTGATGCTCAGTTCATAATGAAGGTTTTTCAAATATAAAGATTGAAAATTTTGAATGAAAAGCCACGAGAACTGAACAGTATTTTACTCCGACACCGTTAAATATGTTGGTACAATTTTAATTAATATTAGTAGTTTAAAATTTAAACTACTAATATTAATTAATTATTTAGAATGTTTTTAACACTCACAGTGTCATATTTTTTTTATTTTATAAAGATGAAATAAGAAACCAAAAAATTCTTCTGGACCAGCAACCAGCAGCAGAAACCAGCAACTTCTGGCTAACCGGGCCAAGGAGCGTTTGGCTGGTTCGAGTCCCGCCCGTGTGCAAATTTTTGGTTTCTTATTTCATCTTTATGAATTTAAAGTTCAATTTAAAATTAATCAACCAACAAAGAGAAACAACGAGCGCAGTGCACGTATAAGTAATGAAGGTTTTGAGTATGTTGGTGCTTCCGATACGCTCTGACACACAGAAGTATACGTTACTCGTACTTTTGGTTAAACGGCACAAAAACAACTGGTTAAGTTTTTACCACTACTATTATAATCTACTAAGAGAAGCGCCCAATTTACTCTGTTTATATAATGATAACTTTTAACTAGGTACGTATATGAAACGAGTTAACTTAGAACGAAGGTCTTGGTGAGCGTCGGATTATAGAGCAAAAATGTGTAATCCTACTAAGCTACTCATTTACGCGAACGATACGTACGGCAGCATATTTTTTTATTATATTGCTTGTATTCTAAAATTCATTATGTTTGGTATTATTTTAAACGCGCGCTCGTCATTCTTCTTTATTATTATTGAAAAAGAACTATTTTAGTAGGTTCAGGTCCACTTGCGCACGTCAGTATTAAGCTTAGTTCTAACTTTGAATCATCATTCTGTCTCAGACATCAAAAGAAATGACAGAGATAGCACGACGATTTAGTCTAGAACTAAGCTAATACTGACATGCGCAAGAGGGTCTTAGGCTGCGTTTCCATAGATGCAAAGCTGAGTGGAGCTGAGCAGAGATGTGCAAATGGCCAATGATAGTGGACAAAATTTCAATAACTAGATAATTCTTTACTTTAGTATGTTATAACATTGTAATTTTTTAAGTATTCCACATTACCAGTATTTAATTATTATTTTAAAAAAAATAATCAAATCAAAGTTCACTCGAACTGTCATGGCGTCCTTAATGACGTCATTGCATAAGTCAAAAGTCTTCTTGATAGCTAAATACTATGGAGAGTTGTCTATGACAGCAAAAAAAGCCCACCATCGTGCAAGGTGTGAACTGAGACGTCACTTCCTCTGATAGGCGTTAACGGTCACGTGACAAAATGTGTTTGCGACTAACCAAATTATATAAAATATTCATAATAATTATAAAATTAAAAACTAAATTAATGTTTTGCTATCTCTACAACCATAATTAAGTTTTAAGTGGAAACTATCCTATTATGGTGTTCAAAATACATGACAAATTTTTCTTTCATATTTTATGCATTTAGTAACATCCACGATAAATTATTACACTTCTCTACTTTACTCCGCTTCTGTGGAAACCCAACCTTAGTCACAGTATGAAGGTCATAACTCACCAGCTCTCACGTTAACGTCTCGTGAATGGATAGAGCCAACGGGGTTTCGGGCCAGACAAGCGTAAACCTGAGCGTGCACCTCCTGCCGGTAATCCTCTGCGCGGAACGGAGGGAATACCAAGTTTCCATTCGGTAAAACCTGGAGAACAGATAACCAAAAATAAATACCATTTCAGTAAGTAGCAAATAAACAGAGCCTAATAAATAATAAATAAATAAATATTTGACAATATCACATACATAGCTCCGATCCCAAGCTAAGTAGCACTTGTATTATGGAAATCGGAAACAACGGTGGTACCACAAAACCCAGACCCGAGACAATATAGAAACGATCGTTTTCTACATTGACCCGACCGGGAATCGAACCCGGAACCTCACGAGATGGCGACGCTTGAAACCAGCGTGCTAGCCACTCGACCACGGAGGTCGTCAGCTTATACGATCTCGCATATATAACAAACTTATACGATCTTGTCAACAGTTTAAATTGACAGGAATCTTTATTTAGTATCAGTGTCTACTGCGGTACGGTACGGTTTAATTGATAATAGTGAACTGTAGATGCACAAGTACAATCAAATAGGCAATGAAGTCATCATGACCTAGATTTAACCACGATGGAAGGGGTCTTATTCATATAGGTTCTCATCTATTAACATTTGCTGTCAAGTATGGTCAGTTTAGTTCTTAAATAAAAACTTAACTTTAATTCGTAGTTCAAGTATCATAGTTTAATCCAGCACGTAAGAACTTATTTATTCATAGCTATGTACGGACAACAGCTCGTCAAGGTTAACACTACGGTATCTGATTTAGTTGTAATAAGGGCTACTTTGCAACAAAAGTGGGTTACCTGATGTACTGGCTACTGTACTATAAAAATCATACGACACGGCTTCTACTACTAAGATTCGATTTAAACAACGTTAGATAGGACTTATCCGACCGAATAAGTATAAAACGACCGATTTGAAAATGACATTTACTAAATGATTGCTGGCAAATAGGTGACGTTTTTGTATGGTATTCGACGAATATTCCTTATCTGACGTTGGTAAAATCGACATTAAGAATAACTATGTAACTACAACATGTCATCAGTCGTTTAATAGTTTAGTTAGAATTTGATGGGCTCTTAGAGAGAATAGTGTAATTAGATGGACGTCTCTACCACAGAGCAAGCGATCCTCGATCTTTGAGGTGATAAATGTATAAAATACCTGTCGCAATCCAGGGACGTCGCCAACAGCCGTGCCGTCAGACCGCACCCAGATGACATCAGGCACAGGGGACCCTCGCGCCGCGCATTCTACAACTGCTCCGGTCGTGTTGCTGAAATCTACTCGGTTCGGCGGTTCCTTCATGAATATCGGGCCTATCGTCTCGTCCTCGCATGACACTGATCCTGGGAACAAAAAGATTTCGGTTATTGACGTTTACAAAAGCTCGTTATGGAAAACCATAGATAGGGTGGCCGACAGATAGATCATTTTATTGCACACCACATCAAAGGGAAACATACGAGAAATCTTATTTATGACGTTATATTCGATTTAAGCGGTCTTATGTTCAGCAGTGGATGTTCTATGGCTGATAATGATAATGCTACCATTCGTGTTCCTATTCACATTAATAAAACACAATGTATTGCATTTTATGCCTGTATTTTAATCTCCAATTGCGTTAATGAAAATCGCGTTATACGACGCCATATTCTTTTTTTACGACTTCAGTCATTGTCTAACGATTTTTTAATCACATTTATGCAGCAGGCTCTTTGTAGGCGAGAAATCTAGCTTTAAACTCTCAAGCACGAGTTGAGCATACATAAGCGAGTGCCGCCCTTCGCTGGCGGGGACGGGACTCGACCCAGTTTGTAATGAAGCCTGGAAAAATAATACAGAGAACACCCGCGACCTCGGCTGACGTCCATCACGCGTCGATAGGGTTGCCAGATGTTACGATGAGAAATACATGTAACATGAGGTAGGCCTAACAAGCACGACTCGATAATGTTTATTGCGTCGCAAAATTCATGTTATAAAGTAAATATAAATAAACATGATAAAATTATATATGCTTTTCTACATTTTTTTAATGGTAAGAAAATTCATATTGCTTTTATAAACAAATTTATATACTAAAGTTACTAAAAATATTTACATATATGAGAAAAAATCCGTTGGAAATTTATTGATTACCGCGATAAACGATAAAAATGCGCGCATCTTAGCGGTAATGATACCTATCAAACACCGTAAAGTATCATAGTAAAACCCTAACTACTTTTAGCGTAAAACGAGTACAGTCGCCATCAGATATATTGGAGCAGACAAAGTGATCACATACTTCTGAACAGTTTAAAAAGTCAATAAGTTCTATACACTTCAAGTTACCATTAACATCAAAACATTCATTACTTCATTAATATCTGAACAGAAACTAGTCAAAAACTTCTATACACACAACTACCCATAATATCTGAACACTTATAACGTCAAATGTATCTACACAATTGACGAAAATTTCAGAAGGAAGTGCTTCCAACTTAACTATAAATACTATTTAAAAATAGGAACTCTTTTCGTATTACATATTATAGTAAGATGACGCTGGCAGTTTGTAACGCTTTGTAGTTTTCAGTATTGTCAACACTGTCATGAAAGTGTCGTGCGATAAATAAATTCAAGCAAGGAAAAAGGCAAGTGAGTGTTCAGATATTATTGGTTACTTTTGTGTATAGAAGTTATTGACTAACATCTGCTCAGATATTTATGCAGTAATGAATGTTCTGATATTCATGGTAACTTGTAGTGTATGGAACTTATTGACTTTTTAAACTGTTCAGAAGTATTTGGTCACTTTGTCTGCTCAAATATGTCTGACGGCGACTGTACCTAACAGTTTTATTTCCTCCTATACGTCATCGTGAAGAGACCTGCACATCAATTCTACGAACATTTATGAATCTACCAAATGAATAACTTACTATTTCTGAAATACTATGTGTGTCAGTGCTTGAGCTTGATTAAAAGGCATCAAAAATAGCTACGTTTGATCTGTTTGTTTACTGCATAATTAAATGATCCAGACGACACCGGACGCGGGGTAGCCCTTCCCAGCTGTATGATAGAAGAGTATGCCACTAATTAGCTTCTAATTAATGCCCTCATTAGCAACGATATTGTTAATGTGTTTACACTTGCTCATGCTTTTTTCAGTCTATAGTGCATTAACGCAGAGCGTTAGTTTTACTATTTTTCATGTGTGATAAGTTAGCAGCTAATCTACTTAATACAAAACCATAATAAATAATAATATAATAAATTGTTTATTAAAATTCATTGGTTCTGAAATACATCTTAGAGCTTAAAATTTATCACTAAGTGCATTCTCTTATTTACCTGAACTAGGTTAAACCTGTATCTCAGGCTAAATAGAGCTTACACAAGCTATTTACGGCTTACATAATTTAACAATAATAAAAAATTTAAATACTTTGAAGCTGACTTTAAATAAATGATTAATTAGTAATGTGAATGCGGGGAAATGGTCACGGAATGTTAACTATTCGTTAATCAGTATAATAATAAAAAACCTTAATATATGCATCTAAGGTGAAAAAATTGTTTTTGTTAAAGCTATCTTTTAATAAAATTAATAAAAGAGGCAAGTACCTAAGTATTATACATATAATTGTGAAAGCATATATAATCTTTTTTTTAAAAACGAATCGAAGCAGGAGACAAAAAACATAGTAAACACAAAAGGAGCAAAAAGCACAGGCGGCGCGAGGCGGCGGCTGACAGATGTGCGCGGGCGCACCGTCCTGATTGGTCGAGCGCGGAACAGATGTTCGCGGCCCAAGCGCATGGTAGAGACGGTAAACGATTTAACATGGTACTTGCAACGATTCGATTTCTATTGCAGTAACAAAAGATTCATCAGGTGTGGGGTAAAAATTGTTATATTTTTAGAATTAAGATGTTTTTAACAGTCCATTTAATTGTATTTGTCATGAAACGAAGGTATCTGTGTTTGCAATGTTTTAATAAGTACTGGCACATTATTTTCAATTGATGTGGACACATGCAGTTTTGTAAAAGTGTTCTTCTTTCGTTCGTCAATCGGTGTCAATAAACAAAAAAAAACGGCCATGTGCAAGTGATCTTGGTTTACGTACCAACGTTAGCTGAATTAGGGGTCCAGTCACTTCCACAATATTTTGTTGAATGCAAAAATAACTTTGTTTTTATAGAGATTGTATAAATTTTACGGTACCCTAACAAAGTAAAGGTTTACGATAGATAAGGCAATCTATTATCGGCTTCGCGTAACCTGTACGTAATGTTAGATAAGAAACACATTACCTCTATCATATGATCGACAACGCATTTCACATTGCTACCGCAGCAAACGCCTGTGCAACGTACCTTATCAATCTTGAACTCAATTCTCTTGACTTCAATATTTTGATAACCTTAGTTTTCTGTCATGTTCTTATTTAGTACATCACTAATTAACGCGAGATACAAAAATATTAACAAGATACATAATTGATCAAAAGATGAATCGAAGATAGGATACATTTTTGCACAGCTCACCACATGTATGCATTCATTTCAATAATTTGCGCTTTAAATAAACCAATTTTGCTGTATTGTATAAGAACATTTGTTTTAAAATACATATATTAAATTGTATTTTATATGGCAGTGGGTGCAAATTCGGTGGGTTTGTCTGTTCTGTTGGACGAGACAACGACTGGCTAGAGTATAACCCATTTATTAGATTCCATTCCAATTTAAAGCGTCTGCAGAACATCTCAGCTGTTCGTAGATTAACTCCGAATATTTAAGTGATAAATTAGAGAGATATGACCGCATTTGCCGAACCAAAGTAATTTTATAGTACATTTAAGAAACTTGGCAAAAATCAAGAAACAACGCCTAGGCTTCTTCTATCTAGATTTTTTAACAAACTATTATGATACCATTTTAGTAGTGAAATATGAGTAAGTTTTGTGTAAATGTAAAAAGAAATAGAGTTAATAAGGATTACACACCACACAACAACAAGGGCTATTGGAACACAAAAGAACTTGTTAAATGGGGTTGACTCCGCAACAATGAACACGATATTTAAAACATTTAAACCAGGCTATTTTAAGTCTGGTTCTATTAATCCCTCAAGCATATGTAAACGAGACACAATGGATATTCTATTGTTATGCGGTCGCATGCGACCGCTTCGGTGTTTATGCGTTAACAAACTACCTAGCAAAAACAAAATGCAATAAGATTTTTCAATTAATATTTCGTTAGTGCTTTCGCAATACTTTACTTATAAAAAAGTTCAATAAGGAATGTTAGATTTCTGAATATTTTTTATGTCCATTTATAGTCTTTGTAATAAGTTTAAGTCTAAGTCGTCCTGTTGGATGGTGACGGTGACTTGAACCATTCAGGTTCAAGTTAGTGTGCTGCACAGTAATGCTAAAATTATATACATATAGTTTTGAATACATACATATTCATGAGGCGCAGCCTTTAAACAAGACTTAGAAACAAGTTGAATATGAGACTAACGAACCGTAACCACAAGTTAGTTTATCGTCACTGCAAAGTTTACTGCACATACCTACCCACTTACCGTCAACACAGGTAAAAATGTAAAAATTTACCCGTACTCTATTTTATTGAAGTGTATTAATCAATATAGTTAATTAAGCATAACTAATAAATAATAGAGCGTTTGGCCCGGTCAGCCAAGAGGTTGCTGGTTTTGGTTCAAGTCCCGCCCGTGCGCAAATTTTTGGTTTCTTATTTTATCTTTATGAATAATAAATAATAAATCGTGTTATGATACATTTATATCAAGGATGTTTTTGCACATCATAACCCAGAAGATGACATCGGGTATTGATTATACGCATTCTGTAAATAAGTACATTGATTATTCATGTGCTATAAATAACAATGGTTCAACGAGAGGCAGAAGTAAAATTCAAGTCACATTTCAAATGTTGACTAATTTTACCGGACGCCAAACGGGAGTCATTCGACATTCCGAAGAGACGCCCGTGGCGTTGAAAAAACTCTGCAAGCCCAGCCAGCACGCAGAGACGCCATGTTTAGATTCGATTCCTTATTTAGAAAGACAATAGATATCTCTACCAAACCCTTATAAAAAAGACATGGTGGTTCTGCTAGAGCTGGGTTGGATTTGTAAGTCGTACTGCATAAATTAAATGTTATTATCCAATTATCACGCTATGCGCCTTCAATCGTCATCTACGAGTAAGGTTGTTAAAGTTGGATAACAGATACCTACTGCGCAAATCAGTTAATTTCAAGTTTAGTTCAAACATCTTTAGTCCTAGTCCAGGTATATAATTTTGCAAGTTTGCAGCGTGTCATGTGGTTAAAACAGCCTCAGAATTAAATTCAGCATATGGAATCATTCAATTAACACGCTGAGGGTATGGTTTTGGTGAGAATTTTATACACGTCCATTAAAAGTTGCGGTCGTTCACCCGTTTACTCTGGCTCTACCGAAACGCTGAATTTCGTTTAATCATAAACTATCCTTATCTACGGTTACTCCACACTTGGGCGATTAGATCACACGAGGAACTTTACAGCTAGCTACGTAGCTACTGTAAAGATAGACCCAACAAAGATACGGAAATTAGGAGTTGTGAGCTGAGAGTATTGCACAAACCAAACCAAAGTTGTAAAGCTTGTGTAATTTTCGGTACAACGTATTCTTTTTACTGGTATTTCTAAATGCAAAACCATTTGTAGGTACATTCACAGCGTTTGTTCATTCAGTGGGTTAAAAATTCATGCATATTCAGTTAGGTAGTTCCAAATGCATTATCATTTGTAGTACACCATTCAACGTAAGTATCGCATTGTAAGAATAATAGTCACTCAAAATAAAATCACAAGAAATTACGATTGAATTATGTAGATTTTCCTATAAGGTTAGTTTATTGATGCTACTATTAGATTAGGTCCTGTATATCAATACATTTTACTGTTAGAAGAAGTTTTATAATCTTTGAAAACCTTAAATGAACTTCAGTGATTGCAATTTTTTATTATAATACAAGGATACATCAGTTTTTTTTGATATGGTGAATAACTCTTCTTCAAAAATTGCAGTAAGAAACAGTTCCTTTGAGGAGCCCAGACAAGGAGAACACTCTTAAAGAATTGTTGATGAAAATCTTCACACCTACCTACATACATGATAATGGTATCCAGTGATGTTTCCGCTTGTTTGTATAGATGTTGTAAGCGCAGGAATTTTGTCGCTTAACGAGGGCAACGAGCGTCGCAGGCGCATACTAAACATTCTTCAGAGAACAGTTGTTCTGTTCCATCTATAATACTCTAGAGATGATCATAGATTGTAATCTTAGAGACGGTACTATGATATAAAAAGTTATGAACCAAGCAGTGAGAAGTAAGAAAGAGCTGAAGATCAAGGTTATTATTTTATATATCCTAAAAATGTATACATCCTTCGTTAAAATGTATATATCCTTCGGGAGCTTTTAACAGTAACTGCAATAACTCTGTTTAAGTCTTGCAGGCTGATAATTTTGTATTCTATTTTTATTGACACGCACACATATACCAGTTGTGTATCCAAATTATAATTATTGGCATTGCTTTTACGTAAGTAAATGAAGCGTCTCTATGATCATGCATTATGGTTAAATTAAATAAGTGACCATATTCTTTAAGTGTAGGTCGCAAGACGCGACAAAAAACACTTTTTAGAATGATTCATCAGCCATAAAAAAACTTACGACACGTTATTTTTATCATCATGAATAACACCTACCACACTAAGTCACCGTGTAAAAAAAAACAATCAAACGGCTATCACCTAGGTATCTATTGTGTTTTATTTCTAATCAATGATTGCGTCTTTATCTCAATAAAAATGCAAAAAGGTCAACTTTAGCAGAAAAAATAATTTATCCGATATTTAGCAATCTAACAAGCAACTGAGCAGACTAGAAAACAAGACAGTACATTGGTAACGGCCTGATTTACATTGTCTTAAAAGTTTGCTGGTAAGCGTTAGCTATCCAGTACTTTATACGAAATAGCATTCCTTTCTTAATAGAATTATCCGTTCGTTAGTGCTTATTTTTAGATGATGAAACAGGCCCCTTAGTGTTACTATGGGTCTATTCTGCTGGCTGTATGGATTACAAAGACACAAGAGACATCCAAGCAAGTAAGAAAAAAAACTGCTGCATAATTGCTGCGCCTCTATCTCATGTAACTTTTGATGCTTTTTATCACAGAGATTTATAAAGTTCGTGAACTTTGTCGAAGACAGTCACGGCCGCGACCTTCAGTGGGCAGGGCAACGGTCTGGTGTTTACTCGCTAGGCGCTCTGCACTCCGACTATCGCCTGGCCTCGCCTACGCCAACCAGTAGCTACTACATAAATATTTACTAGACGCTCTGCTAGCGAAACTGGTATGGTATTTTTTCTATTGTACTAAGTAGGTAGACCAGATAAGCCATTTTACCGGTTGGTTATGTTTGTGTAACGTCACGAACTTTGGGTTGTTATTTGTTTAATTATAATCAGAGTAATAATGATGCCGAATTATTATGATGCAGATTGCAGGCTGTTTAACTAGCAAGACACCATAATTGAGGTTGAATAAACGGCTGTTTAAAATTCTTAGACAGATCGATCGTGACTTCGTGAGTTCTGGCAATATTCTGGTAAATCTGATGCAGTACAAACTAAAAATCAAGAACATTCACGTATGTCCTTCTTCAGTATTAACAATGATATCAAATGATAATATACTTAAATAAAACATTACGTTTTCATACTTGTTTCTAAAGTTCACGTGAATACAGATCACGGGTAGTCTACCCGTACGTCGGGATACAATATTTAACTCTTTCCGGGATGATATCCCAGACACAATACATTTTTAGGGTTCCGTAGCCGAAAGGCAAAAAACGGAACCCTTATAGTTTCGTCAAGTCTGTCTGTCTGTCTGTCTGTCCGCCCGTATGTCACAGCCATTTTATTCTGTAACTAAAAGCAGTACACAATTGAAACTTGGTAGGAAGAAGTATCTTGTTAACCGCTTACCGATTCTCATACAAAAAATAAAAAATAATGACATTTAAGGGGGGGCTCTCATACATGAAACTAAAACTAAAAAAAAAAAAATTTTGTCAAACCTATCCGTGTGGGGTGTATATGGATAGGTCTTTTAAAATAACATTGAGGTTCCTAAAACCATTTTCTTTTAAAGTCAAACGTTTCATAACTAGACGCTTCCAAAGTGGTAAAATGGGCGTCCCCCCTATCTAATTTCTAAACCAAGCGTGTAAATTTTGAAAAAAAATATATGATGTAGGTCTTAATAAATACTTTCAACGAAAATTGGTTCGGACGGGATCGAACTAGTAGTTTTTGAGATTCATATAGCACATTTTCAACAACCGCAAACGTAACTTTGTACTTCATACAAACACTATGAAAAACAAAGTTATATTTGCAGTCAACAAAATATTGCGGTATTTTACTAAGTAGAAGTAAATGGATACCCTAATTCAGTTAAAGTTGGCACGGAACCCTCAGTGCGCGAGTCCGACTCGCACTTGGCCGGTTTTTATTTATTGTTTTACGGCTATAGACGTTCACCGCGCCGGAAAGTGTTTATAAATATCCGCGGAAATATATCCGTAAATAGTGGTTTAATCCATTTTAAATTTTACTTACCCAAAGCGATCAGTGCCACGAGGGCAAATAAGGGGAGATGCGCCATGTCAACTTTGTCACTAGCACTCCACTGATCACTTTTCACTCAAGCACGAGCACTTCAAAAACAAATCCAATGGGCCGCTAGGCGGCCGGTCTCAGCCGGATCTGAAACAAAAAAGAAACAATGTGTTTAATTGTTTAAGGAAGTTTATATGGAAACAAAGATCTGCGATACGAGGGTCAAACTAAAAGTTCTTAGAACTGGCCACTTATAAACAATATAATAAAAAAAATATTCTAAAATTTGAAAATAGAACTCTTTGCCAATATTACTGAGTATATATTTCATTCATTTGTCATTTGTTTTACGATTTGGCGGCAAATTGAAAATTGTCTGTGTCACGTCAACATGAATTTAACACGAGAAAATTTTCGTGCAATGATTTTTTATGACTTTCGATGTCATTTAAGTCAACAAGAAAGTTATGATAGACTACGATTGGCCTTTCACGATGAAGCCCCATCTTGTGCGACTGTTTACAACTGGTTTAATGAGTTTAAACGTGGTCGCACTAATCTCACTGATGATGTACGTGAGGGACGGCCTTCTACGGCGACGACTGAAAATAACATCTGTGTTGTGCGGCGTATGATAGAGACTGACAAAAGAGTGACCTATCAGCAGATTCGGACAAGCTTAGGCATCGGTATGAGTCAAGTGCACAAAATCCTCCACGAACATTTAGCGGTCAGGAAGCTTTGCGCCCGGTGGATACCTCATAATTTGACTAAGGCTCAAAAACTCCATCGTGTGGATTGGTGCCGTAAAATGATTGAAAGATTTAACGGAGGTGACTCAAATGCTGTGTTCGACATACTAACAGGTGACGAAAGCTGGATTGACTGTTATGATCCTGAAACCAAAAGACAATCTGCTCAGTGGGTGTTTCCTTTCGAGGAGTTGCCAACTAAAGTGAAGAGAGATCGAAGTGCGGGAAAAAAAATGGTGGCCTCGTTCTTTGGAAGGATAGGTCATTTCGCAACAATTATGTTAGAGGATCAAAAAACAGTTTCTGCAGAATGGTACACTACCAATTGTTTGCCACTTGTCTTGGAAAAAGTTCGAGAGAAACGACCTCGCAGTAGGATCCTCCTTCACCACGATAACGCCTCGTCGCACACCGCCAAGCGAACGATCGACTATTTGGCGACATCAAACGTTGAATTACTGGGTCACCCGCCGTATAGCCCCGACCTCGCGCCTTGTGATTTTTATTTATTTCCAAAAATTAAAGAAAAACTTAAAGGAAAGCGGTTTATGAATGCTGAAGAAGCGGTGGCTGCGTATCGCGATGCCATTGAAGAGACCCCTAAGGACGAGTGGGCAAAGTGCTTTTCCCAGTGGTTCCATCGCATGCAGCGGTGTATTGACGTCAATGGACAATATTTTGAAAAGATATAATAAAACTAATAACTGGCTAATGTAATCAGTTTTTGATTTTCTAAGAACTTTCAGTTTGACCCTCGTAGAACGATGCAGCCGTTAGGCCAGCAACTAGTCTGACGACGAATCTGGTATTGAGTAGAATTTGAACGGATTGGTAGTGAGCTCACACGTTTATTAGAAATACATTTATACGATTCTCTGACCCAAATGAAAAATAATGAAGAAGAACGTTAATAAAGTACGAGCTTTCTTTGTTCTTTTTAGTTTATTTGTTTTTGCAGTCGAGTCTGAGTAGGTTTTTCTACAGGTTTTTTAAAGACTTAGAAAAATTAACTCGAGGAAAGTTAATTCAGTGTTGGTAATAATGTTGTGATATCGAAAGCTCGTAGGTGCTATTTCATTAAACAACTCCATTCGCCACGACATCAGCTCGGGACGGAAGTGTGCGCTGTCACGCGAGGAACTCCCTTGTTTTGGATAATGCACTTTTACCGTCACGAACTTTACATTTAACATTTTAACAACCTAAATCTTGAGTAGCTATAAGTTACGTGTTTATTCTTACTTTTTTGGGAGTTTAAGTGATGAAGATTGTTCTTTTTGTATTTGTTTTTTTTATGTGTCCTTTACATAAGTAACAAATTCAGTTGATTTTTAAATTGATGATACTACGCATTTATTCAGACTCTCCCTACCCATTTCTGATTGTCCTTAGAAATGATTGTTGCGTAGTAGGGCAACAAAAAGGGGGAATCTTTTTTCAATTTATGAATACACAAACAATGTTTTATTACATTAGGCACGACTGCAGTACGTGCAGAGTGTATAAAATACATATGCAAAGTGTAAAGTAATCCCAAGCCAAAATCTAGAGTACCTAAACAGAAATATATTTTCTCAATTGCTTTATAAAAAAGAACTCTTTGTGCTACATGTAATCACTATTTAGCTGTTCCTTTTCTACCCGCATCAGTCGGCCAATTTGCTTAGATAGGACTAACAATCATTTAAAGTAGGTACAAGGCCACAATATATTTGCTTTACAGCTTCGATACATTAACACTGTGTTAAGTTTAAACAATATGAACGGTAAAACAATTTCGAGTGACATCAGACAAATTAGTTAGGCCACTCGATGTATAGTGTAAGTAAACGAAACATCAAATGCGCTTTAAGGCTACTGAATTGCGATTAAAACTTGTCATAAAAGTCACCGGTCGAGACATAAAATAAATTAGAAACCTTGCACCGTAAAAAATGATAACACTCAACGAGATACTCGATTGGTTCTAGCAAAAAATACTTGCAGAAAGCTAGATTTGTTAAATGAATTGATAAATACATCTGTGACTTAATTCGACGATGATGAA
The DNA here is from genome assembly GCA_963924145.1 of Pyrausta purpuralis. Taxonomy (NCBI): domain Eukaryota; kingdom Metazoa; phylum Arthropoda; class Insecta; order Lepidoptera; family Crambidae; genus Pyrausta; species Pyrausta purpuralis. The sequence goes on from OZ001656.1 coordinate 12,795,473, forward strand.
ATCTTTTAGCAATCTTCTTGTTATCATGTTAGTGCCAGTAGATACCACATTCAAATTTGCATATATCCTGCTTTAGCAAAAAGTTTTGAAGTAACTATTCTTATTTTTTTACTTATTAAACATAGGAGTCATTTGTTGGCAGTTTGCACGAATCTATTTATTGACGCTGCTATCTGATCAGGGTACCTGCATTTTTGTATTAGGGTGACGGTATGTCTTGACTTGTAGAACAGCAGCATTTTATCCCAGTGCGATTGCGGTCGCTATAGACATCTCAGACGCAGTACCGACATGAGCAACGGAAGGTTATTTCTGGCGCCATTATCCAGAAATGGCCACGCGTTCATGTTTGGTTTTCACAAGAGCGCTCGTTTACATTAACCCACTGGAGAATTTTTAAATGAAAACACGCCAAATAAAACAAAATCCTGGGAAGACATTCATATCTGGGGCTTGTTTGTAATTTTTTATTCACTCGTAAAAGTAGTTTCGTTCGTGCTCCATGCTACAATGCAGTAGTGTGATTCAGATGCACAATAAATAAATGCGACATCTATTGATACAAGTGCCCACATCCGGCAATTATGGTCTAAGCTGTACAGATATAGTATATCGTGCAATCTCGACTCCTTAGCGGTTGGCGTGGTGCGTACTTAGGCTGTATCTATGGCGGATGCTATCGACGAGCACCCGGCTGTCTGGGTGGTTTCCCCTACTCCCCCCCCCCACTTTGGGGTGCAGACGGGCGGATTTCGTTCATCCCGAGTCCTCCCCCCATCCCTAACTACGCAGGAAGCTGTCTTGGACACCCACATTTACTGAGCCTGAGACATGTCGTACTTCGAAAACGAATGTGGATTTTACGGGTAGCTAAAAATCAATACCTACGTCCCTATTAAACATAAATAATACCTCTACAATATTAGGAATATACGAGTAGAAGCGATGTTTGATTCGATTATTTTTAATTTTATTTTAACATTTATTCAAAGATATATTTTACATAAATACAATAGATAGACCGTCATCAGTAATCACATTTAGGAAATCGATCAACAGGTTGCATTACAAATGCATAGCTAACTGGCTGAATCTATTTGAGAAGTCTACATACGTTTCCATTAATAGTTAACAAGGCTGCCATGTGGTTTCAAGCAAAAAATATAATAAGAAATCTGAGTCAGTAAAAGATTTTACAAAAAAGGGTCGTCCTTGTACCTGTGGGCAAGTTGCTTAAACTCCCCGAACGGCTTTTCAACGTTTTGCACCTGTCGCAGACGTACGAATTCATTTGTTGAAAGGCACTGATGTTACATTTCGTGTCGAAGTTACGAATTTTGGTTACCTGGAGGACTATGTACCTAATATTTTCAAAAATGGCAAGGTCCATAAAGATTTAAAGTCGAAGAGAAGATTTGATAGTCTCAGTTTAGGCCATGACATCTATGTAGAGTTACATAAGAATAAAGACTAAACAAGAATTAAAACAGCAAAAACTTAAAGAAGATACTGCTACCTTCACCGACTACCGAACTTCTTCCAGCATTTATTTGTCTAATCTAGTCCTTTAACTTTTTCCCCTCTATCTTTTTTAAGCCTAAGTTAATATTTTCTTTGTCTCGTACTTCCGTGACCACATAAAAAGAGCAGTCCATTCATCATGTGAGTAGTACATGTTTTAATTCATAATTCAAAGAATACGCCATACAACATAAGTAGGGCAGTTCCAAACGACTCGTCACCCTTACTGAGCGTGCAATAGGTAAATGGGGAAAGGTCGATGAGCTCGAGGGCCGGGGGTAACCCTCTTGTGCCTAAAATTAATGGCCTAAAACGCCCTTCACGACTAAAATACACCCACACTCTCATATTAATATTTCAGAGATAACGTAAAATAAAATTCATCTCGATCTTCTCGTCAATCATGTTTGTAAATTATCGATTTATTAATAGAGTTGACAAGTTCAACTAGACCTTACTACACCGGTTTGCTTTGCATATATACATCTACCTAACCTGCACAAAGCTAAGGTAACAAGCCATGTTCCACGCTACGACGAGCTAAGAGCACCATAAAATCTAGCGAAAGCTGTGTGGTACAGTGACCGCTACAAGTGTTAGATATGTTTATTATTTCTTTTGTTTTTCTGAAGGTTTCCCGTAGTATAATTTAATTAACTATCCTCAAATATTTTTAATTTCAAAGTGTTCGTATAAAAAAAACAAATCAAACTTTTTGAACTGTGTTTGTAAGGCCTACTTTCCGGTAAAAGTAAAAAGTAATATCTCTCGACGAGTGTACACAGGTGCTGTTGAACTACGGACAGTATTTTTCTCTAAGTGAGGTCGTTTCTTATTTTCAAATTCAATGTCCCGTAATGGACCTAACTCTTGAATCAATTAAGTATTATTTTTCATCTAGCCTTAATATTTTCATCTCTATGAAAATTTATCTAGTAACATAGTCTTATATTGTATGTTTAGTTTAACAATAAGGTAGAAATCAATCTTTTCAGAAAAATATTCATATAATATTTTGTACATAGCCTCATGCATGACTTTCAAATAAAAGGAAATGAATAAATTGCGAAATACGACTGGACCGCTGTTTCCTAATATCCGCCACCCACCGGCGTTTAAATTATGGCCGTGCTCTAACAACCATCGCCGCGGTTTGTTGAATGAACGTGACATTATCATAATCGCAATTCACCTTCAGCTACTTTAATTATCTGTTTTGACAGTGCATTAAATGTGATTAGTCGCTCCATGTTGTTTCCATATGCAACGTGACTCTATCGACTATTTGGTACATCCTTCGTATATCTATTCATTAAAAGTGTCGTCAAACGCATAACTTTTAATATTAATTGTTGCTAAAATTCGAAATAAAAGAAGCGTTTCTTTCAGGAATGAGCTTTTAATTCAGTACTCATGGGAGACTCCGCACTCTGGTAAGACAACATCGTTATCGATCGTGGTCGCGCATTCGCTCGGCCGGCTTCATTTCGCAAATATATTTTCTTAACACAAAATTATAATAGAACTGACAAATAAAGGATGAATAGTATTTACCTGCGTTTACGGGAGCGGAGTCCTAACGCAGCGCCCACTACACTTAAAAGCACAACACACGCGAATCGACGAGCGGCAGCGACCGACTCGTCAGGGGTACCGACGCGGAGTGAGTAATACTATAGCCGTGATATGAACGGCCGATGACATCCGAGTCGCGACAGGGACGGATATATCGTGCGGTGCTGCTCTGTATTCAGCGTACAAGTACTAGGATCGTCCTGTCCGAATTTTGCCGAGGGACAGCAGGACCCGCGGATTGCGCGCGCAGGAAATCGTCTTCGTGCACTTGAATTCTAAACACAAGACTCTATTGAACAGCAAACAGATTCTAACGACGTAGTTTCACGCCGAGTCACGCATGAACGCTTAAGGTTTGTGTACCTAGCAGATAGTATTTTTTAAGTTAATACAATCCTAATCTACTTTACCATATCTTAATAGTCAACCTAATTTTTATCATTACTTTATTACAGATCAAAAGCATGACATATGTAATTAAAAAAAACATTATTGATTACATGATTTATTAAAAAAAAATAAAGTAAAAGATATTAAATAACATTTTTAACAGTTTTTGGCAGGATTAAGTATAAAAAACTTCAATGATGTAGAAAAATAATGAACATTGTCTTTAGGTTTCATTGTATCCATTATACTGATAGATGTTTTATTAATATTTATATTAAAAGACACCAGCTGTCATAAATATGGCACAAAAATAAATTCATATTACTTTTCTTACTAACTATTCATCATAAAATAATATCCAATCTACAGGAACAAGAGTGTACTAATTAGACTACACTACTTATTTAAACTTCATATAGCTGTAATTTTAATCATTCTATCCTACATATAGATAGGACAACATATTTTGTGGAGTTACCTAAATATATCTTTATTTATCAAATACATATTTTGATTGTATTTTAGGATGATAAATGAATAATAATAATAATATGAACATGAATTAACGTTGTTTACTTTAAGTTGTATATAAAAATAAATACTACATAATCTCAAGACGACACAGTCAGTTGAGTTGTGTACTGTTGCAAATTATTAAGCTCACAATAAAGTATTTTTATACAGAAGAATGGCAACGGGGGCTATTCATAGCAAGACTAGAGATAATGTATTATAACAAAGAATAGTATAGGCACAGAATTAATATATAAATATATAAAGAATCTACCACCCGGATTGAATAATTTTCATCATACATAATCTCAAATATTTCAACAATAATAAAAATAACGTACGCAATCAACTCTCAATATACTTTACTCAAACACAATAATGAAACTAACTACATAATATTCAGTATTCTATTCGACAGAATTATTAGCGAATACTTACTTTCTCAAACGACGGAATTATGCTTTTGCATTCGTTTCAAAGAAGTGTTACTTACTTCATTTATCTTAACAAGAATAAACACTTTGAACATGTTCATATAATATCTTAAACATACGAATTAACAAGTATGATTTGACCAAAGACAAAATAGGTCGTCAATATCGTCTTAACTATATTTAGACACCGATACTAATGTTGTTCAGAAACAAGCAACACTTCTGTAAATTTCATTCTTACTAGTACAGAATTCTGACCCTCTAAATACCCACGAAATATAGAGTCTAACATGCTGAAGCATGTTAGACTATGCTACGTAGATAAAATTTACTATTAGAACTGTGAACTACAAGATATTATATGACGTTAGCTTTCAAGTATTGGCGGATGGCGAATACGCTGCCAAGTATCCGTGACAAAGTATTATATCATAATAGATCATTCGTTAAAGCATCTCAGTAACACGATTCGTAGGTACATTGTTGCATTAAAATTTGTTCGTCACTGATGTTTACAATGCAAATATAGCGTATTGGCTGGCGAGAATCGTTACTTTTATTTTTTTTAATAAAAAGCTTTCGTTGTAAATAATAAACATATTGAGGATCGAAATGATAATAAAAAGGAGGTCGGATTACTGGGCAGTACGCTTAGGCGGTCTCATGCGGAGCTGGTAGCTTCTCCCACGTGGGCTCCATGCCCCAGATCTCGCGCGCGTACTCCGCGATGGTGCGGTCCGATGAGAACTTGCCGGACGACGCGATGTTCTCGATCACCATCTCGGCCCACTTCGCTTGGTCCTAGGAAGAGAGGGCAGTGTGAAAATGTATTACATTTATCATGTGAATGAAAGCGACAATGCTCTTCTTACGTGTATATCCTGAAATTATAAATCTAAAGGGTTTGGAAGAATTTTAAATAGGCCACACAACAGTGACCATATGTATATAGCAATGAACACAGAGGGTCAGATTGATAGATTCAAGACTATTTTATCACATCTCATGAGAGCCCACGCCTCGCTACTTCTTTTGCTGATTCTCAACAGGAACTTTTACTCACATTGCACCACAGTTTAACTTATCTAAAGGATAAGGCCTCATTGCCTAAGGTGCACCTGCGAGATTGACAATTAAGAATGAGACTAGCGGTCCCCCGCGACTTCGTCCGCGCGTTTTGAGTTTGCTCCCTCCCCTCCCGTCGCAGCGTCATGTTTCTATAATAAGCTATCCAACACAGAAATATTTTTTCAAATCGGTCCAGCAGTTCCTGAGATAAGCGCGTTCAAACAAACAAACTCTTCAGCTTTATAATATACTAGCGGTCCCCCGCGACTTCGTCCGCGCGTTTTGAGTTTGATCCCTCCTAGAGAATACAATCCCGAGCATGTTTTTCAATCCCGGGATTACGGGATTTTTGAACCGTAATCCCGGGATCCCGGGCCTATCCCGGGATTAGACTATGTGGTTTCTAATTGGGCTCAAATTAAAAAAAAACTTGAGTAATTAAAAAACTTTATAATGTCTTTGCACAACAGTCAACACAAATCACAATAATAATAAGAAAATAAAAAAGACAAAACAAAAAAATTATACTTTTGCAAGAAATTAAAAAGACAACATAAATATACTATTTAGTATTTCGAAAATATAATCGCAGAAATATCAAAGCATCCAATGTTTGACTTCCAAGCCTGCCTCGTAGTTTATTGCCAACATAAGCGGCAGCTGAAAACGCTCGCTCAGGTTCAACGCTGGTTGGAGGAATAGACAATAGATACTTGTATGCTATTTCTAAGTGATATCCACGAACTCCTCCATTTTCGAACAGGCTCATTTCACGTCTAATACTATTTGCCAACCCCAATTCATTTTGTACTTGTACATCAGGATCTGGGGATTTCATACTCTTGTTAATTTCCAGCTGTAACTTTTCCTTTAATGTCAATTGGGGTTGGGAGGTTTCTGGCCTTAGCTCATCATCTATTTGTGATCCTGACCTTTCTTCTTCTTCTGTGTCATCTCGACTATTAAGTCTTTTAACAATACTCTTTATTTGCTTCCTCACTATAGCCTGTGTCGGAACTGGAAATAAGTCATGCCATTCCAAATCCGATAACAACTGATTTTCATCATTCATTCGTGGATTTTGTAAATAATTTAATACACCAGTTAAATTATCACTTCGTCGTTGCTTTATACGTTCCACTAAGGATGTTTTCATTTTTTTGGCAAGTGCTGAGTTTTTGCTAGACAGTTGTTTTATAAGAAATTTCAAAGCGGCATCAGCTGTGCATAAATTAGCATCTCGCCTACAGATTGCTTCTACTGTCAATTTAATTGGGGTCAGCACATCAACAATTTTATTTACCAATTCAAAATCAACATCTTCTAAACGAATTGGATGATTGAGATCTATAAGAGCTTTTTGAATGCATGCTTTTAAAAGATAAAATCGCTCCAGCATTGTTAAAAGACTATTCCATCTGGTTTTACAGTCCAAAAGAAGTGACAGCTCTTTTCCATGTTCAATTTTCACATATTTTTGAAGTACTGTTTCATTTTTAAATGGTGATCTTTTGAAATACACTACAACTTTGCGGATTTTCTTTATCAGCTCATTAATATTTTCATATTGTGTTAACTCTGGTACGTGTTCTGGCGCAAGATCATTTTGTGACATTACGATTAAACCTGATTCTGGACAGTCTAAGTCTTCTAAATCGTGTTCATCATCGCTGTCGTCCATATAATCAACAGTAACAGCTGGTTCATTCAGAGTATCATCTGAGGTAGGGCTATGTTGCAAATAATTATGTTTTTCATAAAGCACATCACAGACCGCCAAATTGATACCATGTGCGAGACACAGTTGATGTTCGGTGCAAACAAGCCGCCCCACCTTTATCATAACATTCGGTCCATCGGTTACAATAGCCACGATGTCAGTTTCCAGGGAAATATCAAATTCACTGAGACGCTCTTTCAATATACGAAGACAATTTTCAGCTGTCATACTTCCGTAAATAGGAACAAGTCCTAAGTTCCAAAATTTTTTATATGAATGAACGTTGACAGCCATGTATCGTTTATTGGAAGTTGAATTCCACTCGTCGAAAGAAAGACTAAATCTTTCACCTGCACTTTTCAATTGTTTCAATTCTGCAATTACTTGCTTTTTGATTTTTTCACTGTAATTCATAACACGTTTTCGAACAGTGACGGCTGACTTTGGTAAATCCGGGTATTTTGCTAAGAGCAATTTTCTCAAATCATCTGAAGCTATGAATACACTGAATGGAAATCCATCTAATGCAACCATTCTTGCCAAAACATCATCCAGGCTATCGTCGGCACTTTTAGTAAAATAATCATCTAACTTTCGCTTGGTTGGCGGCGGCGGAGCTGTGTTCATATTTTCAGAATCTTGACTTGTTGAAGCTGATATAACCTTGATGTTATGTTTTGATAACAAATGTGTATGTAATCCCTTAGTCGATCCACCCAAAGTCTTGAGAATGGCTGGGCACCGCTTACATTTAGCACTATTCCCATCCTTCGCGACTAAAAAATAACTCCACACTGACGTCGCATCACTGTCTTTTTTATGTTTAACAAAGTCTGCCGCCATTTGAAATACTTAATTTCAGGTAATTTACTTTAAATTTAAATGACGAAACCTTCGTAACCCGTCACTGACAGAATAATAAATGAAAAAAATAAAATCTGATTAGCATATTTATACTTTCATACAGGGAATCCCCGACGGGAAAATACCCGCAACAATACTATGATATGAGATGATCGGGTGATTTCCCTGTTGGTTCGTTGGGGACTTGGGGAATCACCTTAAAAGTAGCATATTTAATACTTTCGTACAGGGAAACCCCGACGGGAAATACCCGCAAAAATATTATGATATTATGAGATGATCGGGTGATTCCCCTGTTAGTTCATTCATTGGGGAATTACCTTAAGAGTATTGTATTGAAGTACTCAGAGTGGGGAAGTCCCTTCTAAGTTTACAACAAACATATTAAGACTGTACCTGTGTGTGTAGTGAATAGTACGTATCGTATGACGGCGTATCTAAAAGTGTTTTTTGTCGTTATGTATTAAATGCTATTAAATAACCTAGGCAAGGTTATCGTCAAGGCGCAACGGACTACGGCATATAAACTAAACTTGTATGTGGCAATCCCGAAAATCCCGAGATTAGCCAAGTGCAGTCCCGGGATTTTCGGGGCCAGAAAACGGTCGGGATCCCGGGATCCCGAGATTCGGGATCCCGGGATTGTATTCTCTAATCCCTCCCCTCCCGTCGCAGCGTGATGTTTTATATCCTAAAGCCTTTCTCAATAAATAAGCTATCTAACTCAGAAATATTTTTTCAAATCGGTTCAGCAGTTCCTGAGATAGGCGCGTTCAAACCAACAAACTCTTCAGCTTTATAATATAAATTAGCGCAAGCGCACGTTGTACTTAAGCTGCGAACATTATTTTGGTGCGGAGTTATGTTAAAACTGTGATAGCTCCTAAGGTATTTATTGGAATCAAATGATATGAAGGGCAACTTTGTTCTAAATGAAATGCTCGTGATAATGAATCTGTTTATTTTGATAAACATAAATACCTGTGTGTATAATACACCTCTAAAAATGATGCATTATTTTTTTACAAATTTATTAACATAAAAAAGGTTGTAGTAAGTCAACCATAAAAGATAGACTTATGCTGTTGCGGACTTTATTATAGAACTCTTAATGCTGAACAATCTTGTCATACATGATTTTTGTGTGACTTTAGCGGTTTCCGCAGTGTACGCCGCGGAAGCTCTCAAAAGGAATATCTTTCTCCCGTTTTCGCAACATTTTTCATTGCTGCTGTGGTCTTGTGAGTCGTATCTTTATGTTATATAGCTTAAAGCCTTCCTCGATAAATGGACTATCTAACATAAAAATAATTTTTCAAATCGGGCCCGTAGTTTCTGAGATTAGCGCGTTCAAACAAACAAACAAACAAACAAACAAACAAACAAACTCTTCAGCTTTATAATATTAGTATAGATTAGCGCAAGCGCACGTTGTACTTAAGCTTGCGAACATTATTTTGGTGCGGAGTTATGTTAAAACTGTGATAGCTCCTAAGATATTTATTGAAATCAAATGATATAAAGAGCAACTTAGTTCTAAATAAAATGCTCGTGATGGTGAATGTATTTATTTTGATAAACATATATACCTGTGTGTATAATACACCTCTAAAAATAATGCATTATTTTTTTACAAATTTATTAACATAAAAAAGGTTGTAGTAAGTCAACCATAAAAGATAGACATATGCTGTCGAGAACTTTATTATAGAACTCTTAATGCTGAACAATCCTGTCATACATGATTTTTGTGTAACTTAAGCGGTTTCCGCAACGTATGCAGCGAAAGCTCTCAAAAATAATATCTTTCTCCCGTTTTCGCAACATTTTTCATTTCTGCTGTGGTCTTATGAGTCGTATCTTTATGTTATATAGCCTAAAGCCTTCCTCGATAAATGGACTATCCAACGTAAAAATAATTTTTCAAATCGGGCTAGTAGTTTTTGAGATTAGCGCGTTCAAACAAACAAACAAACAAACTCTTCAGCTTTATAATATTAGTATAGATTAGCGCAAGCGCACGTTGTACTTACGCTGCGAACATTATTTTGGTGCGGAGTTATGTTAAAACTGTAATAGCTCCTAAGATATTTATTGGAATCAAATCATATAAAGGGCAACTTTGTTCTAAATGAAATGCTCGTGATGATGAATGTATTTATTATGATAAGAATAAATACCTGTGTGTATAATACACCTCTAAAAATAATGCATTATTTTTTTACAAATTTATTAACATAAAAAAGGTTGTAGTAAGTCAACCATAAAAGATAGTCTTATGCTGTCGCGGACTTTATTATAGAACTTTTAATGATAAACAATCTTGTCATACATGATTTTTGTGTAACTTTAGCGGTTTCCGCAGCGTACGCAGCGAAAGCTCTCAAAAGGAATATCTTTCTCCCGTTTTCGCAACATTTTTCATTGCTGCTGTGGTCTTGTGAGTCGTATCTTTATGTTATATAGCCTAAAGCCTTCCTCGATAAATGGACTATCTAACATAAAAATAATTTTTCAAATCGGGCCAGTAGTTTCTGAGATTAGCGCGTTCAAACAAACAAACAAACAAACAAACAAACTCTTCAGCTTTATAATATTAGTATAGATTCGAGTCCATATATCTAAGATATCTGATAGCTGCACGGGAAATATTTGCTGAGCCTCGATATACGCGACGCAGTAAGACATAATGTGAGACGCAGTATGACATACACATAGTTAATCTCAAGACGCTAGACATTCGAATTTGTCCCCTCCATTACACCTGGTTGGGGCAGAAAAGTTCTAGATTGGAGACCCTTCGACCGAAAGCGCAGAGTAGGACGTCCACCGATAAGATGGACAGACGACATGTAAAGATCGCAGGATCACACTGGATGCGGACCGTTCATAATCGGTCGCTGTGGAAAATCGTGAAGGAGCCTATGTTCAGCAGTGAACGGCCTTTGGCTGATTATGATGATGATGATGTTTTATATTATTAAATAATAAATAAATAAACATTTGACAACCCAAGCTTTTTGATCCCAAGCTAAGTAGCTAAAGCACTTGTGTTATGGAAATCGGAAAAAACGGTGGTACCACAACACCCAGACCCGAGACAATATAGAAAATAACGTTTTCTACATTGACCCGACCGGGAATCGAACCCGGAACCTCACGAGATGGCGACGCTTAAAACCAGCATGCTAGCTATTCAACCACGGAGGTCGTCGTTATTGCAAAAATGTTCCTTATCTGACGATGTTCACGAAGCGGCCCGGCTCGCCCGGGACAATAATCCGCTGGGGATTTGCTCGTGGCAATCTAGACCGTTGCGGCTGTAACTAGACAGTGGTAAGGGTACCTGGTACACGTCGGAGACCTTCTGCTGCGCCTCGATGTACGCGTCGTAGTCCGCGAGGTGCAGGAAGCGGTCGTGCTGCAGCAGCACGTCGGCGAGGTGCGCGAACCGGCCCGGCTCGCCCGGGGAGAAGAACCCGCTGCGGATTTGCTCCACGCACTGACGGAGCTCCGGGTTGCGCTCGTAGTACTCGTACGCGTTGTATCTGAAGAAAGTTAATGTACTTATTATACTGAAATAGACGGCCGCATAGCTAAAGTCTGTATTTCTTTAATTGTCCAATATTGTAAACAATAATAACTCATTTAAAAATTACATAACACAAAAGTCACAACATACATAGGCCAGTCGTCATTGAGCACGGAGATGTTTTCAAATCAAATAGTTTATTCATTTTATTGATTGAAGTTATTTTAAATGTTGAAAAAAGAGTGTTTAAGTAGCAAAGAAGAACAGACTGTATATATCTCATTGATCCTTAAGACGGAAATTACAGCTACAGCAGTGTTATTTTATTTACTTGGGTTTGCGTTCTATTTGTTCTTCTATCAATGATTATTACTATGTAGGTAGGCTCTACAGGTTGTTGTTTTGGCCAGTGACATCAAACCCAGGTATGATATGAGTTATACTTATTAAAAAATATATATTCTATAATTATACGCAAGTAAATAAAAGAGTACCTCATTACAACATTCAAAAAACCAAACAAAACGAATGTGTAAACTCGCACACTAGCGCGTAGCTCGCGCGTATCTACGAAATACGAGGGTCAAACTGAAAGTTCTTAGAACTGGCCACTTATAAACAATATAATAAAAAAAATATTCTAAAATTTGAAAATAGAACTCTTTGCCAATATTACTGAGTATATATTTCATTCATTTGTCATCTGTTTTACGATTTGGCGGCAAATTGAAAATTGTCTGTGTCACGTCAACATGAATTTAACACGAGAAAATTTTCGTGCAATGATTTTTATGACTTTCGATGTCATTTAAGTCAACAAGAAAGTTATGATAGACTACGATTGGCCTTTCACGATGAAGCCCCATCTCGTGCGACTGTTTACAACTGGTTTAATGAGTTTAAGCGTGGTCGCACTAATCTCACTGATGATGTACGTGAGGGCCGGCCTTCTACGGCGACGACTGAAAATAACATCTGTGTTGTGCGACGTATGATAGTGACTGACAAAAGAGTGACCTATCAGCAGATTCGGACAAGCTTAGGCATCGGTATGAGTCAAGTGCACAAAATCCTCCACGAACATTTAGCGGTCAGGAAGCTTTGCGCCCGGTGGATACCTCATAATTTGACTAAGGCTCAAAAACTCCATCGTGTGGATTAGTGCCGTAAAATGATTGAAAGATTTAACGGAGGTGACTCAAATGCTGTGTTCGACATACTAACAGGTGACGAAAGCTGGATTTACTGTTATGATCCTGAAACCAAAAGACAATCTGCTCAGTGGGTGTTTCCTTTCGAGGAGTTGCCAACTAAAGTGAAGAGAGATCGAAGTGCGGGAAAAAAAATGGTGGCCTCGTTCTTTGGAAGGATAGGTCATTTCGCAACAATTGTGTTAGAGGATCAAAAAACAGTTTCTGCAGAATGGTACACTACCAATTGTTTGCCACTTGTCTTGGAAAAAGTTCGAGAGAAACGACCTCGCAGTAGGATCCTCCTTCACCACGACAACGCCTCGTCGCACACCGCCAAGCGAACGATCGACTATTTGGCGACATCAAACGTTGAATTACTGGGTCACCCGCCGTATAGCCCCGACCTCGCGCCTTGTGATTTTTATTTATTTCCAAAAATTAAAGAAAAACTTAAAGGAAAGCGGTTTATGAATGCTGAAGAAGCGGTGGCTGCGTATCGCGATGCCATTGAAGAGACCCCTAAGGACGAGTGGGCAAAGTGCTTTTCCCAGTGGTTCCATCGCATGCAGCGGTGTATTGACGTCAATGGACAATATTTTGAAAAGATATAATAAAACTAATAACTGGCTAATGTAATCAGTTTTTGATTTTCTAAGAACTTTCAGTTTGACCCTCGTACTATGCCGTAGCTAGTAAGCTACGAGGAGGCGACCTGACGTTTCTTGGTAGTTTTGACTCGCTTGCTATTGCAATAATAAATTGATTTTGTGGGTTTCATTATTATTATTTTTATTCATATTTTTTGCCATCAGTATCGATTGTACAACCACCCTTGAGTCAGGCGTCGCTGACCAAAGCAACGCCCTGTATAAGCTTATTGTTTAGTATAGCTGACCGATTAGAAAGCTTTTTTAAAATTGATCGTCGATACCCTGTTAATTATATCGCGACGATAATGGAATTGCGGTAATGTTATCATTAAATGCTATTATTTTCATTTCGTTGCGTAATTTTACCTGTAGATCATTGTTTACTATTTTTATGCATGCTAAGTTTAATTTCCTTGAGAATTGATTTGTTTTAATATTGACCATCATCATCAGAATTATTTTTGATGAAGGATAGAATTATCCGCTGAGTTTATGTTAATAAACTCATTGTTTTGTCAAGTAACTCGAAAGTTATTCACAAACAATTATATTTATCATTATCTTCCAGTTTAAATAAAGTAAGTAGTATAGTGCTTTGCACATGACGCTTTTAAAAATACTTTATTGCCCGAAATAACAGTAAACAAATGGTGGACTTAATGCCAAAAGCATTCTCTCTCAGTAATACCTTCAGGTTATGCAGAAAAATTGTAATTCAATTAAATAATAAAATACATAATTTCGCATATATTACAACTACATCAGATATGGTCTTGGGTTTAATCTGATCTGCTGTCGTCTATACATACCCCTTCCGCTGCAGGGCCTCGACATCATCCACCCTCATTCCGAAGATAAAGATGTTCTTCTCTCCGCACTCCTCCGCCATCTCGACGTTGGCGCCGTCCATGGTACCGATGGTCAAGGCTCCGTTCAACATGAACTTCATGTTACCGGTGCCTGACGCCTCCGTTCCGGCTGTTGAAATCTATGAAAATGATATAATAATAATAGGCTACTTATAATCAACAATCGTTGACGAACTTTTTATTTAACGTCAAACTGCCATGGCCCACGTGGAAATCCCTTAACCGAATCCGGTCTCAGGTGGGTAGATGTAAGGATACCATGTTTACGTAAGGCTTTTCTTATGGTACCGATCTATCCTTCGTCTGCGGTTTCATCCCACAACACATGCTCCATCTTCTGTCTTGTCCTGCGTGCCCCGATTCTTGCAAGGCAATCCGCGTCGGGAATTACTGGGCACAACACATTTAAGTCGCTTTTACCATTGACACGCTAAGAAGAATGTCAAAACGAAACTTTTCCATAATTTACTATGGCTGAACTGTGACGTAAACCATAGTTTTATTGGTTCAGATCAGGCACTTATTAATCATAATAACAGAGCTATTAAATATTTATTTGTTTACATTAACCCCTCACAGATGAGTTCATAAACATTTTGTTTACGGATATGCCAGCATCCAATTTATCTGTGAGGCTTTTAATAATTATCAAATTATTCTTTATTGCAAATTATCAATATGTATGATAAATGATAGTTGGCCTATAATGTTTTTATTCTCTTTAAATATTAGGGTCATCGAATTGTTAGTGATTGCAGGTAACAACCCAATTGTGACAGTACAGGAATCACCCGTTATAATCGTTGTCTGGCATTTGTATCACAAGGAAGAACTTTTCTTAGTCAGAGTTGTGGCGAATATTTATTAATTATCATTTAATGGAACTTTAAACTAATAACAAATCAAAGCAATAAATTCAAATAATGTATTTACCTGCACGACCTTTTTAATGAAAAAAATAAATCTTTAAAAGTTTTAAGTTGCATTGGGATGCAACTGTATTATTTTTTTAACAAATTAATGGGTTAATTTGATAAAAAAATAATACAGTTTAAAACCATTAAATACACACCTGCTCACTGAGGTCAGCTGCAGGCATGATACGTTCGGCCAAAGTCACTCGGTAGTTCTCCAAGAAAATAAGCTTCAATTTGTCGCCGACGTCAGGGTCGTTGTTAACCTAAAACAGATACATAGTGCGTTTCAATAAGCTCCTCGAACGAATCAAAAATACAAATGAAAGTTAAAAAAATACTTACGGTGTTGCCCACAGCGCACGCCAAAGCGATCATCTGCTTGGCAACGTAGTACCCGGGAGCAGCTTTTCCTCCAATCATGACAGTTCTCGGCGTGAACGGAGCGGACGGATCGCGCTTGATCCTGTTGTACAGGGTGATCACGTGAAGAATGTTCAGCAGCTGACGCTTGTACTCATGGATACGCTTTACTTGAACATCAAACATCGACGCCGGGTTAATCTTCACGCCAGTATCGCGCTCGATCAGCGACGCAAGACGTAACTTATTCTCCTGCTTGACCTTCATGACGGCGCGCTGGAAGGCCGGGTCCTTAGACCAACGCTTCAGCTGCTGCAGCTGGTCCAGATGCACGGTCCACTCATCGCCAATTTTGTCGCAAATGAGATCAGAGAGACCAGGGTTGCAAAGCAGCAGCCAGCGACGAGGGGTGATGCCGTTGGTCTTGTTCTGGAACTTCTCGGGCCACATCTCGAAGAAGTCGCGGAAGATTGTCGCTTTAAGAATATCAGAGTGGATGGCAGCGACGCCGTTGACCGCGTGGGCGCCGACGACGCAGAGGTTGGCCATGTTCACGCGTTTCTCGCCCTCCTCTTCTATGAGCGACATGCGACGCATGCGGTCCATATCCCCGGGCCAGCGCTTTTCGACCTCCTGAAGATGCAGGAAGTTGATGTGGTAGATCAACTGCATGTGTCTAGGGAGCACGTTCTCCAGCATAGAGACTGGCCACCTCTCTAGGGCCTCGGGGAGGACGGTGTGATTGGTGTACGCGCAGCATTTGACGACCAATTTCCAGGCCTCATCATATGGCACGTTTTCAATATCGATAAGGATTCTTAGCAGTTCGGGTATAGCTAGAGCTGGGTGGGTGTCGTTAAGCTGGATGGCAACTTTATCGGGCAGGCTTTCAAATGTGGTTCTGACTGCCTCTCGGCTGCCGAATTTGGACGCCTTGTATCTCCTGATGATGTCCTGGAGGGTAGCAGCACACATGAAGTATTCCTGGCGAAGACGGAGCTCCTTGCCTTCGAAGAAGTTGTCGTTGGGGTAGAGGACCCTAGAGATGTTCTCTGCCACGTTGCGATCCAGCACTGCCTGGATGTAGTCGCCAGAGTTGACTGAAAGTGCAATTATTGGAATTATATAAACTGATATAAATGATGAACACGATAATTTCTATGCTTGGATCAAAACAACTTACAGAATTTCAAGTTAAAGTCGATTGGACTCTTGGCAGACCACAGACGCAGTGTGTTTACGACGTTGTTGTTGTATCCAGGGATGGGGTTGTCATATGGCATAGCAAATACAACCTGTTAAAAAAGTTATTTATATAAAACAGTCGTCATCAGATAATCATAACATGAGTCATGTGTTATTTTTTTAAAGCTAAGGAATGACCTGCGATAGAGCGATTATGAGCATACACAAGCCATCAATAAGTCACGTGATTTGGTTTGTACTTCACGTTATCAGCACTTTTATCTGATTCAAGAACATAAACTTGCTATTAAAATGGCATAACAAATAGTTCTTCACGTGCCCTTCGTGCGTGCATCACAACAGCTCAAGATATTAAAGATGTCTTTGGTGTTGAGATAAGAATACTATAAGTTAACCTTTGTATGTCAGGACTTAAGAATATGGTAATGTTTACAGTCTACACCCAGGAGCACAAAATTTTGGGCCCAAATCTGGGAAAGAACTCTCGTTTATTTTTTATGTAAAATATAAACCGTTAGTACTTTATTTACGGCACTTGCTTAACAATTCTAATATATTTTTTACTTAGTAACAACAGTTGTGTTGTTTACACAATTTGCACTTGAGGAAGTCGTAAGAATATCGATACCTAGTGACTATCATTAATTAAAATATCGTTAGAGATAAACTCTGATCACATTTCTATAAATGTCTAAGGAATTGCTATCACACACTCATAATGAGGTCTTATCAAAGGTTATTGACATCATAACGAAACAATAAGTTCGATGTTAAGCTTCATTAATACTTTATGCTTCCCGCGACTACGGCCGTGATTCATCGAAAAGTCCAATCGTTAAATCCTTTGAATTTCTTGTTATACAGCAGCCATTCATACTTACATACACATATCAACAAAAGTTTGCAATCCTTTGAAAAATCTAAATATTATGTTGCATTAAATTATATAATTACATATTTATTATGATTTTATTACAGGGCTTTTGTATTTTAAGAAAACCAACAAAAAAAAACGTTTACTTCATACAGTAGCATTTATAAAATCAAATCGGCTTATGCTGGTGATCACAAACTTTTTCTATGTGTGATGTAGCTACTATCCAGCTCATTACACGCAAACGCGATGTTGTCTACCCTGACTTAACATTATTCTAGTTACATACAAGAATATAAAAATACTTCCATACTAAGTCAATCACGCGGTGTTTCGACACAAGTCGTAGACCTTGTAAATGTTACACTTATAGGCGCTTGTAAGCCCAGATTAGAAATAAATGCTAATTTATTAATTGCGCCATGAGATAAGCTTATTTTATTAGAAACTTAACATTGATAAAACACATGTATTACACTTAAGTAGCACTCAAGTAACACTCAGGCATCGGAATTCTTGTGTAGTTTTTACGAATTAACCTCCACATTTTTAAATTAGAATTTGTCTTCAGAATTTATACTAATATTAAAAAGCTGAAGATTTTGATTGTTTTTTGAATGCGCTAATCTCAAAAAGTACTGTACCAATTTGAAAAAAAAAAATATGTTTTGGATAGCTTATTTATTGAGGAAAGCTTTAGGCTATACAACATCACGCAGCGAAGGAGGAGGAAGACAACTCAAAACGCGCTGGCGCAGTCGCGGGGGACCGGTAGTACTGCATAATTGCATATTTGCATTATTATTTTTTAGGTTTCTTATTTCATCTTTAAGAATATAAAATATGACACTGTGAGTGTGTGAGTTTTTAATAAAACATGTTAAATTTATTCGGTAATGAATTACTACTTAGCTAGCTGTTGCATAAACAGACACTGAATGGCGCTAACGTCACGCGTAATGATGTATCCATAAAAGACCAGAAATTTCGCACGGTCAGACCGACAGCACGGTAGCTTAATTGGTAAAGCGTTAGGCCCGGTTAGCCAAGAAGTTGCTGGTTCGAGTTCTGCCCGAGCGAAATTTATGGATTCTTATTTCATCTCTATGAATGCATTACTTTACATAGATACGAGGGTCAAACTGAAAGTTCTTAGAAAATCAAAAACTGATTACATTAGCCAGTTATTAGTTTTATTATATCTTTTCAAAATATTGTCCATTGACGTCAATACACCGCTGCATGCGATGGAACCACTGGGAAAAGCACTTTACCCACTCGTCCTTAGGGGTCTCTTCAATGGCATCGCGATACGCAGCCACCGCTTCTTCAGCATTCATAAACCGCTATCCTTTAAGTTTTTCTTTAATTTTTGGAAATAAATAAAAATCACAAGGCGCGAGGTCGGGGCTATACGGCGGGTGACCCAGTGATTCAACGTTTGATGTCGCCAAATAGTCGATCGTTCGCTTGGCGGTGTGCGACGAGGCGTTGTCGTGGTGAAGGAGGATCCTACTGCGAGGTCGTTTCTCTCGAACTTTTTCCAAGACAAGTGGCAAACAATTGGTAGTGTACCATTCTGCAGAAACTGTTTTTTGATCCTCTAACACAATTGTTGCGAAATGACCTATCCTTCCAAAGAACGAGGCCACCATTTTTTTTCCCGCACTTCGATCTCTCTTCACTTTAGTTGGCAACTCCTCGAAAGGAAACACCCACTGAGCAGATTGTCTTTTGGTTTCAGGATCATAACAGTAAATCCAGCTTTCGTCACCTGTTAGTATGTCGAACACAGCATTTGAGTCACCTCCGTTAAATCTTTCAATCATTTTACGGCACCAATCCACACGATGGAGTTTTTGAGCCTTAGTCAAATTATGAGGTATCCACCGGGCGCAAAGCTTCCTGACCGCTAAATGTTCGTGGAGGATTTTGTGCACTTGACTCATACCGATGCCTAAGCTTGTCCGAATCTGCTGATAGGTCACTCTTTTGTCAGTCTCTATCATACGCCGCACAACACAGATGTTATTTTCAGTCGTCGCCGTAGAAGGCCGTCCCTCACGTACATCATCAGTGAGATTAGTGCGACCACGTTTAAACTCATTAAACCAGTTGTAAACAGTCGCACGAGATGGGGCTTCATCGTGAAAGGCCAATCGTAGTCTATCATAACTTTCTTGTTGACTTAAATGACATCGAAAGTCATAAAAAATAATTGCACGAAAATTTTCTCGTGTTAAATTCATGTTGACGTGACACAGACAATTTTCAATTTGCCGCCAAATCGTAAAACAAATGACGAATGAAAGAAATATATACTCAGTAATATTGGCAAAGAGTTCTATTTTCAAATTTTAGAATATATTTTTTATTATATTGTTTATAAGTGGCCAGTTCTAAGAACTTTCAGTTTGACCCTCGTACCAAGTTGAGAAACAAAGAGTACCTAATAGAATGCTGGACAAGACCTGATTTTAGAGATTCAGAAAAAAACTAAATGGTCCTATGAACACTTGACTATGTATCATGGATAAGAACTCCTGTACATCCATAACGAGTACTTTTTCTTTAAAAAAAAAATAACTCATCTTACCTGGGTGTCGATCCATTTCTTCCCCTGCGGCGTGTCGACCACTCTGCCGTAGAAGTTGACAGGCAGCATGAACTCAGGGCGCGCCTTCTCCCAGGGGTTGCCGTACCGTAACCAGTCGTCCGGTTCTTCTTGCTGCTCGCCGTTCTCAATCTTCTGCGCGAAGATACCGTACTCGTATCTAATGCCTAATGAAAGAAATGATTAAATAGTTTATTTGGATTTGAATTAGATTAGATTAAACAAAGCAAGTGAGCTATCATTTTCAATGCATTTTTCTTGTGTTGTATCAAATGAGATCATACACATATTTTGAGTTACTATACAATGTGTCGAGCCATGCAACAATTAAACTTTAAGGGACATATCTAAGATGAATGGGGGGTCGATTTCAAAACCTCACCAAACGGCAGTGATTTTTAGGGTTCCGTAGCCGAAAGGCCAGAACTGAACCCTTATAGTTGCGTCAAGTCTGTCTATCTGTCTGTCCGTCTGTATGTCACAGCCATTTTATTCTGTTACTATATGCATAACACTGTTGAAATTTTGTGAGATGTATCCTGTTAACCGCTATAGACGCTTCCAAAGTAGTAAAATGGGCGTCCCCCCCCCCCTCTAACTTCTAAACTAACCGAGTGTGAATTTAAAAAAAAAATGTAGATCTTAACAAATGCTTACAACGAAAATTGGTTTGGTAGTGATCAAACTAGTAGTTTTTGAGATATAGCACATTTTCAACAACCGCAAACATAACTTTGTTCTTCACGTAAACACTATGAAAACAAAGTTATATTTGCTGTCAACAAAATATTGTGGTATTTCGGCTTAGTGGAAGTAAGTGGAACCCCTAATTCAGTTAAAGTTGGCACGGAACCCTCAGTCGCCGAGTCCGACTCGCACTTTATATATGGCGGTTTGAGCCTCACGTCGTGTAGGGGTTTGTTTTTGGTGTTATTTTAAAGCAACAGATATGGTGGAACTAATAAATTAGAAAGACGCTATCAAATGACTTCAGTTTTTAATTGCCGAAAATAGAAAGTATGTTTTTAATTAGTTTTTTTTTGCGCATTCTGGCAATTCAACATAAGACAGTACCAAAACGTGACCGTTGACATACCTTTTTTTAAATAACTTAAAAGTAATTGAGTTTGATTTAACAAATTGATGTAACATTTACTGCTTTCGGTGTATTACTTCAAGAGTTTTCTCTCACTACTTTAACTTATATTCATGTAAAATGGCCTTAGTTATTTTTTTCATTGATCTTTCAACAACAGTTACACGATAAATATTATTATTTTTAAATCTGCCAAACAGTGAATATAAATGTGTTACTGTTTTTTTTTTCAATTGCTAGGACCATTTTACGTTAATTAATAAGAGTATTGGGGTATTTTTAACCGTTAATAAATCTTGAAGTTATAAACCAAAATTAGTGATTGCTACATAAAGGAGATGATTATAAAAATGCCAAGACCATGTACAGTATCTGTGAAAATAGCAAAAAATACACGTAATTAGACAGACTATATGGAATCTTGATGAAATTAACAATATTTAAGTAATTTAAATAAAAAAGTTATAAACTTTTAAAATCCTGAAACTCCATCTGTGTATTCTAACGCCAAAATCGCGTCAAAACTTACAAAAAAAGTAAATCAGTCATTGTCAAATGACATTTTGCTTTCCGCTTTCAATCTTTTCAAATCTCTAAACACAGCTGATTGGCTGTCACGTACTTGACAGATTTATTAGACTTCATGAAATATTGCTAGATTTTATTTTTTTAAGTACATATTACCTAAAAGTTGAATATTTTACCGACGAAAGTTTTTCTAAAAACGATTCAGCTTTACATAAGCTATATTTAGGGTTCCGTAGCCGAATGGAAAAAAACGGAACCCTTATAGTTTCGTCAAGTCTGTCTGCCTGTCTGTCCGTCCGTATGTCACAGCCATTTTTTCGAAATTTAGTAGGAATATGTATCCTGTTAACCGCTTTACGATCCTCATTTAAAAATATAAAATAATGACATTTATGGGGGGCTCGCATACATGAAACTAAAACCGAAACATTTTTTTTTTACTCAAACCTATGCGTGGGGAAAGACGCTTTGATAGCGTCTTTCTGATGTATTAGCAACATTCACAGGTTTTTCTTTAAATTAACACCAAAAACGAGTCCCTATACGATGTGAGAATCAAACTGTCGTAAATGGCTGTGAAAATAAAACCAAAAATCACTGCCATTTGGAAGGTTAATGGAATAAACCCCCCTTAAAGGATATTTTCCTCAATGAAATGAATTGCAAATATTGCTCTTAAAGTTTATTAATTACATGCCCGTACACATACATATTTGTTACTAACAAAGATATCGGTGTT
This sequence comes from Pyrausta purpuralis, assembly GCA_963924145.1. Lineage (NCBI taxonomy): Eukaryota > Metazoa > Arthropoda > Insecta > Lepidoptera > Crambidae > Pyrausta > Pyrausta purpuralis. Next base: position 12,818,136 of record OZ001656.1, read on the forward strand.
TTACGCTTTGTACATACTTTTCTATCCAATGAAGTTAGTTGTTTGGCGAACACGACGCGAACTACGCACAGGCGTCATCTTTAAATGCGAGTACTGACTTTAATCAAAATGACCCCAGAGAGATTGGTCACTTCATGTCCATAAATAAAATTGGTTCTCTGATGCTAGTCTGAACCATCAATATGCTTAAGTATTGAAAGAATAAAATTTCATGTATGATGATTACTTTCTATTGCATAAAATATAAAAGTAAACAAATACTACATTTTGATTTATCGGCATGTTTAAGTAATTTACATATTATTTGTTTAGTATCAATATCCGGAATCCATCTTGAGTCAAGCGAGTGTCTTTCTACCTTAAGTCAGCGTTTCCGGTTCCTTTCCGATGGTGGCGCCCTCTGTAGTGTCGGTTTGGTACTTACTTACTGGGTGCTCGAGCACCGGGTTGACACTTGTCATTATAGCGTTGTTTTTCGCGCCGTTCACAAGTCAGTTCAGTTGCAAAAAAAACATTTTTCTTTAAATTTGTTAAATCTTGCGATTTGAATTTAAATAAATTAGTTGGTTCCTTTCCAAATAATTATTATAATATGGAGAACGGTACTCCTTCGCGATTAAGTCCTAGTAAAGTTAGTGAAGAAAATACGGAATCGCGGAAACGTGCTCGTTCTTCATCACCGAGTTCAGACAGCAGCGACTCATCCAGCGGTAGCAGCGAGCGCCCAAGGCGAGCAAAGGCAAGGAAAGTCGACCAAACCGTGAGTTATGCACATTTTGAATTCTTATCTCAACAAGTTGCCTTTTTGACGAATATCATTTCAAAAAATAGCGATGTTTTGAACCCTGATAAAGACCAATTACCTACCGTTGATTCAAACCAAGAGGTATTCCTACGTCGACCTTGCGAGCCAGAATCCAAAAACAGTCAACTAAACTTGTCTGAACCTAGTACTGTTGTTAAAGACCCGATTTATACACGCGCCAAAGAAACTTACATTAAAAAATTAAGAGAATTACAACGATTTACAAGTGATGATTGGTATGCTGTTAGATTTGCTGATACTCAGAAAAAATATTTGGCTACCCCCGGTTTCGTAGAGTTAAACGTTAACGACTCCCTGAAACGGTTCGAAGCTGCTATGCTACGAGACGATCCTCGTTCGTACTTGCTGGAACGTTCCTTTGCCGGATTAACAAATGCTTTACTTTCACAAAAAGAAGAATTGCAGAAAACTTTACAAGCGTTAGTAGATTGGGCCAACGAATGTAAACAGACATTAACCCCCAATACATAATTCGATAAAATAGAGTCATTGTTTTCGAAAGAATCGCCTTACAGTAAAGTAACGGATGATATATTGCAAATAGTGTGTGGCAGACGTGCAGATTTTATTACTTCACGGCGGGATGCATTATTACGTCAAATACCAGAGGAATATCATAGGGATGTTTTGTATAAGATACCCCCCAACGAAGAAACGTTATTTAACGATGATTTAGTTCAAAACTACCTACAAAAAATAGGCGGGGCGGATAAATTGTTTACTTCACTGCAACCGACCGCTCGTTCACAAACAAAAGATAATTTCTATCAAAATCAGAAGCCATCGACTAGTAAACAAACTGATAACACCTTTTTTCGACGAAACACTTCTTCAAAAAGACATGCACCGCGAACGTCTAACCGAAAACGTCAGGACAAGCCGGAAAACAATAAACAGAAAGGAAAGAAACCGCGATCCCACACTACCTTTAATAATAAGCGTCGCGAATGACTATCGAGTATTTCAAGGCGGCTGTCTAAAACGATTTCAAGCTGTCTGGAGCAACTTGGGTGCACCAAAACAAATATGCAAATTACTAAACGGGGCCCGTATACCCTTTATTCTAAAGCCACCACTTATATTCCCCAATCACGTTGCAATGCAGAATTACAGAACCAAAACTTCGGTCAATATGACTACCCAGATCCAAAACATGTTAGACTCGGAAATTCTCGAACCAGCGGAGCAAAGCCCCAGTTACCTTTCAAATTTTTTTCTGGTACCTAAGCCAGACGGCAGCTATCGCCCGATCTTCAACTTGAAACAGCTGAACAGTTTTGTTATAACAAAACCATTCCAACTATTCAGTCATTTTCGTGTACCAACTTTTTTACAAACCCAAGATTGGATGGCGAAATTAGACCTGAGCCAGGCGTACTTTCACATACCCATAGCACCACAACATCGCCGCTTTCTAAGGCTCAATTATCACCACGATCTGAATCGCCACCAACTGCTTCAGATGACGTGTTTGCCGTTCGGACTTGCATCGGCCCCGAGAACATTCGCTACCGTGACGAATTGGGTCGCCGAGCTATTAAGAAGTCGCGGCATCAGGTGTATAGTATATCTAGACGATTTCCTCCTAGCAAACCAATCGAGAGAAAAATTGCACGACGACATAGCAACAATGATAAACACCATGCAGTTACTAGGTTGGGAAATAAATTACGAGAAGTCTGTTCTGACTCCGACGCAATGCCTCGAGTTTCTCGGCATAAAATGGGACACAAAACGCAACGCAATGTCCTTGTCGGAGTCGAAGTGCCTATCGCTACGCAAAGCACTTCAGGAGCAGCTCAAAGCAGGCAAGTGGTCCCTAAAACAGTATCAAACGCTAATGGGGAGACTCAACTTTGCCAACTTTGTAACCAAAAGGGGTCGCCTTCACTGTCGAACTCTACAATACTTCAGTCGACAGTTGTCAAAGACCCATCCCTACCGTCGAGTGAAAATACCGCAACCAGTTCGTGCCGACATAGAATGGTGGTACAATTCGATTGGAGTAACCATGCCCATACACATGAACGAGATGACCCATCTGCTGACCACAGACGCATCCGACATCGGCTGGGGCGCTCAAATCAACGACCGATTCCTAACAGGTACATGGGCGAAGCCACAAATGTCATGACACGCAAACAGGAAAGAAATGTTCGCAGTATACGCAGCAGTTGTACACGAACAAAACCAACTGCAAAACGCGCAAATTCTCCTGCAGACAGACAACCGAACAGTAGTGTCGTACATCAACAAGAGGGCGGCACGAAATCGAAAAAGCTTCTCGAGCAGACTCGACAGCTTCTAGCGGTTTTAGACAAACTAAACGTGCATCTTCTTGCTCAATACTTTCCCGGAAGATTCAACGGCGAAGTGGATGCTTTATCACGCCAGAAAGCCGGCCCCGAGTGGCATCTCACTACAACAGCGACAGACAAAATATTTCAAATGTGGGGCGTACCAGAAGTAGATCTGTTTGCGTCGAAGGCGGCTCATGTCGTAACGAGATACGTCTCAATGGATGTACACGATCAGCAGGCACAAAGCCACAACGCGTTCTGTCACCAGTGGCATTACGACCTTGCATGGCTATTTCCACCTCCGAATTTGATTCCGAGAGTTCTCAGTCACCTGAACCAAGCCAGCGGAAATTATATATTAATCGCCCCGAAATGGAACAAAGTGTTTTGGCAAGTCGATGTTCAACGGCGAGCCCTACGACCGCCGTATCAAATTCCAGACCTAGCTCGAGTCCTAGTGGACACGCGAACGGGCTTGCACCCACCGGAGATTCAAGATCTACACTTGGAAGCGTGGTTGATTTCGGGTGGGATGAATTGCTAACAGAGTGGACTGACCAGGAACAAAAACTACTGATGTCGGCGTTGGCGGTCCTCGACGATGAAAACTTACAAACCAGCATGGACAAGATGGAAAAAGTGGTGCGACTCGAATTCTATAGACTTTAAATACCCTAATGCGGATCAAGTTGCCCGTTACCTTGCATATTTACACTGTGACGTAGGTCTAGCTTATAAAACTATTTTAGTGCACAAATCCGTAATTGCGACATTTACTCATTTAAATTCTAACGTAGATTTGACCTCCAATTTCTTTATTAAACACGTGTTAAAGGCTATATCAGTAGCACGTACTAAACCTATAAAGCCACCTATTTGGAATCCTAAGTTGTTATTGCAGTATTTGTGTGATTATAAACCAGATGAAAGTAGTCTTTATCAGGTCTCTAAACACACTGCTACCTTATTACTACTCACTTCAGGTCGAAGGGTTCACGATCTCACCCTGTTACGTATTGACAGGGAAAGTTTAATTGATGAACAAACTAGCATTGTAATGTGGCCAGCTTTTGGATCCAAGACTGATGATGCAAATCACCGTCAGTCAGGTTGGAGGATCAGGGAACATCCTAATAAAAATTTAAATGTAATTTTTTGGATAAGACAGTTATTGCAATTATCGTTAAATCGTAGGCAAAGCATCAATAACCTGTTTATAACAGCTCGAGGCGAGGCTAAACCCGCAACTAGAACGATAATCGGTGGCTGGGTAAAATCTCTTTTAAAAGATGCAAATATTGACGCTACTCCCGGCTCAGTACGGTCGGCAGTAGCTTCCCTAAATTGGATAGAAAATTTTCCTTTAGATAAAATTCTTGCTACTGGTAATTGGAAATCTGTACATACTTTCCGAAATTATTATCAAAAAGAAATAAGTAATCAAAATCCTAGTAACTTGGTATCAATTTCCTTGTCAAATTACTTTGATGCAGTGAATGATTAATAAGCTGGGTTATAATTATTGTGATTCATTTAATTAATTGTTTTTATTTACCTGTCGTGATTTTGGTAGTTAATATACTTGAATTAAAGAATTAAATTATAAATAAATAATGCATTTAACCTCAAACCTATCCTTACACATTATAGCGTCTATAACTTCGTTATTAGCACCAGGTGATAACAAACAAATCACTCAAGATGGATTCCGGATATTGATACTAAACAAATAATAGAGAGTTTTACCAACAAATAAAACTTACCTATTATTTTTTATTCAATATCCGGAATCCAGGTAAGGTCTACCTGGTGCATCATGATTGCCATAATGACAAGTGTCAACCCGGTGCTCGAGCGCCCAGTAAGTAAGTACCAAACCGACACTACAGAGGGCGCCACCATCGGAAAGGAACCGGAAACGCTGACTTAAGGTAGAAAGACACTCGCTTGACTCAAGATGGATTCCGGATATTGAATAAAAAATAATAGGTAAGTTTTATTTGTTGGTAAAACTCTCTATTATAAAACAAGAACATGATCAGTGTGGTTGTCCATCTGCAGCCAAAAAAAAATACATATGTTTGAAGGTATCCCATATAGTTCACACATTTATAACTGGCATACTGCCAGCAGCAGTGTTGTCAACTGGTTCAATTAGTTTATTCTTGCTGAGTTAATGTCAACTATTGTTGATATTGTGCATTTGTCCTTTTAATTTTCCTCAACATAATCAGATTGCAAAAATGAAATGAAACATATAGGTACTCAAGTTTTTTATGCAAGCCAGTAGATGTAATAAACAAACTAAAAATAATTTTGACATAAAAACAAACTTACCATATCCATATGCAGCTAGGCCCAATGTGGCCATGGAATCCAGGAAGCAGGCAGCAAGACGCCCCAGGCCTCCGTTACCCAAGCCAGCATCCTCCTCCAATTCTTCCAACTCCTCAATGTCCAGACCCAATTGATAAAGTGCTTCATCCACAGTGCCTTGGATACCAAGATTGATCATGGTATTTTGTAAGGACCGCCCCATGTAGTATTCGAGGGATAGGTAGTAAACACGCTGTTAATCCAAAACAAGACAATAATTAGTAATGCCATATCACAGGGGATTTTTTTTATTTACAGACATACAAATTTCTAAAAGTATAGGTATAACTTGAGATGGTGGTTTATAAACTGTCATAACAAGTATGCTATAGTAAATTAAATTTAAAAATAAAACTTATCAACATCTGAAAAACATTTCAAATACATTTTATGACTTTATTCTGGAAAGTTCAGACCATAGTGCTAGAGTCAGAGTTACCAATTAAATACTTAGATTAGAGATCTAAAAACATGTTGAATTTATACAGTTTAAAAGCCTTACCTTGGGGTCCTTTTCATAGTAGTACTGCTGTGTGCGTATCCAACGGGAAACCAGGTGGTCCCGAACGGTGTGCGCGAGCGCAAAGTAATAGTCTCTCGGCGTAGCGACATTCCTGTCCTTCACCAAGGTGTAATGAACGTGGCGGTTAAAAGCCTTCTTCACCTCGGTTACATTCTCCACCTCCACGATACCCCTTACGGATATCTGCTTACGCTTATCAGAATCTGACTGAACGCTCATTTTGACTTAGTAATCGAATAATGAGGCCGACCCGTGTAGCCAGTCGACTGTATCAACCCTGACTGAAGAATATTCAAACGCGTATCGGTCACCTTGAGAAGGTCAAAACTGTATATCAATAAATTACACGATTGTAGACTACGGCGGTAGAATTTTACTATTTCTAACAAACCGGTATTAATAACAAATGATTGCAAAACCTTTTTTAAGGTATTAAGCAAGATTTATTTAAAAAAAAAATCAGAATTAATTTTAATCCAAGAAAAATTTGACATTTTGTAATCGGCAAATTTGACATTGACAGATACTAGGACCAGCTGATGTGTGTGGCAAGTCAAAAATATATAATCAAAATGGTAGATATTATCGAATAGCAAGGGCAAAAAAGATTTGAAAACAAATCCTCACTGTGGGGCCCTGCGCGCAGTGGGCGCCTGCGACCTGCCGGTGGTGAATGGAAATTTCTGGGTACTAATGAAAAACATATGATAGATAGGAAGCATGTCCACATTTTTTAATTTTGAACCACTGTGCAGCGCCCCCTCCTATCCTACCGAAGATTTCTTTTGGTACCTACTTCGGGTCAAAAATGATCTTTTTAGCTTTGCTAATTCACCAAATATTTTGCATAGGAAATTTGAAAAAAAACTTCAGAAACCTTGTGGTAATTTTATTTTCTAATTTTTAGTGATAACAGGAGGAGTTGCACCTTTTGACCCTGTACTTTAATAAGCTCCAAATTACCTATCGTAAGTTCTATCATTAAAGTCACTGAACTCTTAAGCGTTTAGAAATTCCAAAATCAGCTCAGGCTCCACACAATGTCGACCATCAGACGCAAGATCAAGTCTTAATTAAGATTCTAATACGAAAACCCTAAACTTGCTTTCAAAAAGGCGACGGAACAAGTTTGAATTTTCATGAAGCTTACCTACCTACTTCAAAAGTAGCCAAGTCCCGTGAGGAACTGAGCCACGCAGTGGCCTATTTCTACCCACCTCTTAGTCAGTCTATCGCGTACATCCGAGAAAAAATTGTACAGATGTCGACCCTGTACAGATGTTGACGAATTTCACCTATTTTGCCACTCCGTAAGTAGCTCTTCTATTACGGATTGCTGCGGCATAAATAGTCTAGTTATTTTAGAACGATCGCGTATGCCTAAGAAATCGGGTGAGGAGCTATCTTTCGACGTAAAGTGCAGTCGACAGCACATCAGGTTACCCACTTTTGTTGCAAACTAGCCATTATTACAACTGCATAAGATACCGCAGTGTTTACCTTAACGTGCTGTTGTCCGTACTAAGCCGCGCGCCTCTGAACTTCCAAGTTCACTGGTAGCACACTTGCGAGAATTGGCAGAGCTTCCGTACTTATTGTTCTATACGCTTTACAAAGAAAAATCAGAGCAAAGCGTTGGCTCTGAAGCAGTTTTCGCCGCGCAGCTCCAATAGTCGCTTTGTCAGACCAAACTGGTCCATAATAATAAACCATAGCACATGGCGACTAAATACGTTGCAGTATAAAGTATTTTAAGGAGGATTTTAAACGTTAAACCCCAGGTTAAGGTTAAAATTCGCGTTAAAGCATAAAAGTTTATTTTATCTTTTTCACCTATTTGCTAAATGTGTTCTATAGAAGTTAGTTTTTTCTCTAGAATCAAACCAAGATAGCTAACCGATGCTTTCTTAGCAACTGTTACTCCATTAAATTAAAAACGAGACAGGACTTGAAGATTGCCCTTTAGAAGAATCTGATGAGTTTTATGTGGTGCAAATTGAAAGCGATTTCACTCTCCCCATTGAGATATTAGGCTTAAACATATAATATCGGCTTATCTTTCAAGCTTGGAGCTTATATCGGCCTCTATCAAGAGGAGACCATCGTCGTCAGCATACCCACAACCAATGAACATTCTTCGGGTAATGGTTGGTCAATAAAGTCATCGAAACCGAGATTCCAGAGATAAGGCCCTAAAACTGAGCTTTGCGGAGCCACGCGTCAAGCCGGATTCGATTATCTCAAAAAGTATATAATTTACAACTATCAAAGTTTTATAATGCTTTATTTATAAAAATACCCACATAAAAATCTTTTCATGTAATTAGTACTTTCGTGACAGCGAACGGCTATAGCCGTAATTCAATAAAAGTTCTATTGTTTCTGGGATACTGCACCGAAAAGTGTTAAAATGACCACAAAATTTATGCTAAAGTATCGTCAAATAACAAACGAAACATTATTTGCTCCGTTAGGACTTGAGTTCGCGATTAGCATTCTTTTTTATACAATGAGGGAAGCTTTGAATACCGTTTAAATTCAGGTATCGTTACCTACGCTAAACAAAGGTAACGTAAGGTTAATGGCAAAGGTAACGTTGTGCTTGGTAACGATACCTTGGATGACCTTTTACCGTTAAATTGACCTAACGTTATCGACAATTTTATCGGTAAGTGATAATGTTACCATAGTCTAGGCTTGATAACCAAAATACTAAACCTTGATACCAAATGAATACAACAAGTATCGTTAAACATACTGTTTTCATTAAGTATACTACAATAAAATCAACAAAACATGCCACCAAACACTAAGCACGTGGTTGCGAAACTAAACCGTGTTTGCATCTATACAACGTGTCCCTGGATAAAGTGCAACCCCGAAAGGATGTGAAACTAGACCATAACTGAATTTAAAAAAATATATATATATTTTTTAATTTTATTGAAGAATCATTTTTTAATGTTTTTTGTTACGGACCCTCGGTACAAATATTTTTTGTTAGCAAACCAGTGGGTCTATTTGATTGAAATAAAGAGGTATGTTATGCTCACATCCTAGCGGTCATACCACAATCAAAAGTACCATACAAAAATATCGATATTGATACTTAAAATTAACTTTTTGCTTAAAAAATGCAAGTTTTATGCTGCATTTTTAAATAATATCGGTCTTTTCTCAAAATTATGCCCCATAACCTGGTATTTTTATGATTAATTATTATTTTACATCACTTAAGCTTTCAATTTTAAAAAAAAACACTGTTCTAACTCACATAATAAGCGAGCTACGATCACTTGAACTTCACCACCCGTTACGTCATTCATCACGCAGGTATCGTATTATGTAGTTTTAATGGAATTTTATTGATAGTCAGACATAAAAAAGAACTTGTTTATTTAAGTTACACATGTTTGCGTTAATTTATCATAAAATATAAAAATAAACAAGTTCTTTTTTATGCCTGACTATAATGGCATAATTTTGAGAAAAGACCGATATTATTAAAAAATGCAGCATAAATTTTGCATTTTTTAAGAAAAAAAGTTAATTTTAAGTATCAATATCGATCTTTTTGCATGGTACTTTTGATTGTGGTATTATGACCGCTAGGATGTTAGCATAACATACCTCTTTATTTCAATTAAATAGACCCACTAGTTTGGAAGAAAAAAAATATTTGTACTGAGGGTCCGTAACAAAAAACAAAAAAAAATATGTCTTCAATAAAATTTACAAAAAAAATATTTTTTTATTTTTTTAAATATTTTTTTGAAATTCAGTTATGGTCTAGTTTCACTTTCTTTCGGGGTTGCACTTTATCCAGGGACACGTTGTATAAATGAATGACTGACGATGTTACGATTTCTTCGCCGATCGGCCGGCCCACGTTAGCGTGGAATCGCGCACGCCGCCGCGCCGGTTGGCAACATCGCTTTGTGACGATAAAAGTATCGATACTTTTAACGTTGATTGTTAACAATATAATACTGGTGTAACTGTATTTTTTTTGAAAATATCGTTATTTAACGATAATTATAATGTGAATTTGGTATCGTTAACAAGCCCTGTTTCTTATGATATATTTTGTTAGAATAGAAAAGAATATTGATTTAGTTGCATTGAAACATTTGAACAATTTCTTCGTCATGATGCAATATTATTTATTAATACAATGAAAATATTTAGGTAGGTATATCAGGCACTTCGATTGGAAGGAGTTTTAAATTGCGAGAGTCAATAAAATTTTAATGTTAATCATAACGCAGTAATGTCATTGAATTATAGATGTGGTGTCGAATTGATAATAAATATGTAGATAACATGTCAGGGTAATTACAATTCGTTTGGATTGGCCATCATCACGACAAAATTTAGTGAACTCTTCAATGTCATAAAAAAGCAGTTCTTAACCAACACTCTAAAATGTTATTTGGCAAATTTTGAGTATGGTTCGGTAGCAAATTGAATAAACGAACGCACATACTGCTGATAGGCATTTTTCTTCGTGAATTCCAAAATTTCAAAGATGTAGGTACAAGGATGGCAATGCTAGAATTCTTAATTTTTTAAAGAGAGGTCTACACGATTCCATCAGTCCGACACCACAAATAGATCTAATACACCTCCAGACAACAACCAACACAGATTTTTCAATTTGCTCATAGATTTTTGGGGCGGGGTCATGTCCCTTGGTGGGACCCCCCTTCGCTCCGCGCTTGTGTATCCTTGTCCTTGAACTTATTTTTCATATTTGCACTTATATTTATGTTTGACTTACAGTGCTTTTATATAAAAGTTTCAGTTAAACAAATTAAATCCGGAATTGTTATCCATCCTTTACTTCATACACGTATATTTTTGCTCATTTCTTTGGTCAATTATGAATACGGTAGGTACCTCAGGAAGCCGCATAAGCTGTAGCTCTATTTCAAGCAGGCATTCGCAGCGTAAGGTCGCTCGGAGACTTTAGATAGGTACGTTATGAAAGAGACTTGCTGAAAGAAACGTGAGAGTGAGAAAATGAGCTGCAACAGGCCCTGATTTAACGCTAGTCCACCGTCGAGCACGACTTGAATTTGCTCGAGAGCTCTATATTATAATCCATATATTCGATGTTAGACCAGTGGGCCACTAATGCACTCTTCACTGAGAGTGAGTGTGAGAATAACTAATGCACTAATGCACTTCAGTGAGAATGAGACCAAGGTGGAGTGTACATGAAACCGTTGCTTAGAGATGTAATGGTCTGGGGCGGCATCTCGGTAACCGCACATATACAGCGATAGTTTTTATCGGACTAAACGGCCCATGTGGATTAACGTCTACCCGCTAAATTATTGAAGAACTACAGATCATTTGGTACCTTACGCAGGATATATCGGGTAGTCCATACAGTTAATGCACGCTAACGCCCGATGTCATGTAGTGCATGTGGTGACCCAGTTCCTTTGCGAAGTCAGTATTCGTACGATGGACTGGCCACCTCGAAGCCCGGAATTGAATCCGATAGAACTTATGGGATGAGCTGAAACGTCGCGTTCAAGCCCGGGTATCTGCTCCAACAAGCCTTAACCTGCACCACAGAAAATATAATAGGGGAGACTGGGGCTGGTTCTAACAAAGTTTAAATTAAGCGGTATATTTTCTAAACTACTTTAGCAAGAAACATGTTTTTTTGGTATATGATGCAAAATTTAATGAGCTTTACGTACAGTACAATAAAATATATATAATATTTACCATATCTGAGAAAAAACGAGTTTTGGCAAACAAGTCACTTGTTAGATCTTACCCCCGGTTTGGGGTTGGTTTTAACACCACTGGGGAAAGTTTTAACAGCGGGGGTAAGAAAAAACATGTAGTTGCGAATGGGATTTTGGTTAAGATAAACAACAAAATAATATTCAATGTTTATTAGAAAAACTAATAAAATTAAATGCGGTTCCTTACCATTCATAAAAAAAACAGAAAACTTAAATTATAATAGTTTAACCGACTCACTCAATCAGTATTACTCAAATCAAATAACAAAAAATAATTTTTGATCATCAAATGATCATTAACAATCCAAATAAAATGAAATTCGGCTCCTTGCCGTTTAAACATGTATTATAAACTTAAAACTTACTAAATTTATCTGTATCAAGTAAAATAACAAAAAATTACTCCTCTAATAAATCAACATACAACTTTGGTTATAAAAGTGAAACTTTCTAGTCAGTCTTACTCAACCTACTTATTAGTCAGTCTTCAAACCAGTGATAAAATAAGTCATCGTAATCAGAATCTGAGTTGCAGTTTGTGCATACATAAGCAACTGCATCTCCTTTTATGCAGGTTATATGCGACCATTGTTTACAGGATATACATTCGACCCAGTCCACACCAGATTTATCTTCAGAATATGATGAGCCACAGCCTAAGCAAATGGTTTCATCCTCATCATCGTCTTCTTCTAAACTCTCTTGTAATAGTTTCTTTTTCACTCTATCTTTAGCCTGTTTACTGGATTTCTTTTCTTTTTTCTCCACTTTACGTTTCTTAACTCTTTGCTTTTCCTTATTGACTTTTACATTCGCAGTAGATTTCTTTTTGTTATTCTTTAGCTTAGCTTATTCTTCACAAGCACTCTTTTCTGGAGTGTCTGTTAAAATTGCACACTTTCGCTTGCGACCTCGATTACCAGTCATTACCAGCGGACTTATTTTTTATCCAACTTTCAGGAATGTTGGAAATCTTGTGATAAACGGCAATTTCATACGCCAGTTTTTTGACTTCACTAGGTAGCAAGCCAAAATATATTACAGCACATTGAAGAAGATATTCTGCTAACTTAATTTCTTGTTGTTTATTAAATACTTGTCTATTTTTTTTTATATCCCAATTCAATCGGTAAGCCTTCTTTCATCCTTTTCATAAATTTATGAAGTGTTACATGGCACATTTCCAAACTTCTAGCTGCTTCTCTCAGGCTCTTTTTATTTTCCAACACTTCCTTAGCTGCTTGTTCATAGACTTCTTCCAATGTACTTCCACGCGTGGTTTTCCTTTTATAATTCCTCATCCTAAAAAAACAATAGAAGTTTAACAGATCGATCCATATCGAACGCAATATTAAATGAATAAATAAATAAATAGTGGACAACATCATACATTGATCCGATCCCTTAGTAAGTAGCTTATGCACTTGTGTTATGGAAATCAAAAACATTGAAGGTACCACAACACCTAGACCCGAGCGAGACATTAAAGAAAACTTATTTTTCTACATTGCCTCGCCCGGGAATCGAACCCGGAACCTCAGTGATGGCGGCGCCCATGAAAACCGGCACGCTATAACCTTAACATGTTTCGAAATGGGATCGCAGTTGGGATCAAAATTGCAACCTCGAATAGAAACAGTAAGAACAATATTACCTATGTTTAATTTTTTTCAACTGTTAAAACCTGCCCCGTGTGCGGGGCAAATATTAACGCGTTAAAACCTACCCCATGCATTTTGTTAAAACAAACCCCACGACCCCATTTTGCACAAAGTTACTGTTTTTCTTTAACCGGTTATATTATCGATTAAAACTTTAACATTAGTGAAAAATACACTAAATACGGATTTATGCAATTTTTAAGCCAATTTTCTACGATACGTCTTTTTAGAGTAATGCAAAAAATTAAACACGTAAAAAAGTTCATTTACCTGTGAAATTGAAGGCGTCTGACACAGCCTGCTCCCGTGACGCTCCGCCGGCAACTGACAGGTCGAGATACGTTCGCGCGTATTCGTAGGCACAAAGTGCGTTGGAATTAACGTGGTAAGTCGAATAGGTTCTATGTTATTACGCTGTTAGTATTTACCCCTGTTAAAACCAGCCCCAAGGTCCCCTAGTACTACGCCTTCACTAGCTGAAAATCGGAATTGAAGAGTGCGGGACATATTATACACATAACTATTTCAATTTTATAAATCACTTAATATTTTTTTTGCAACAACAATGATTGTCATTTACCTTTGGCATTTTACATCTCTTTTTTTAATAACTATTTAATTTTAAGGATATTATCACATCCATATACTAACTGCGTCTGTTTGTTGCCTAACTACGATTATTTGAACCCGATTTATGTTTACCTAATGTATATGCTGCAATGCAAACATTTGGAACGACCGGCTTCCTCCGCTGAAATCTTAAATAAGAGTAAATCTAAAATGAGTAAATACAGCAAATTGCAAGAAAAAACAGCGCTACTGAAGTTCTTACACATGGGTGTTAATTAACTTACACACATAAAACGGAGGTTACTGGATTCTCACTCTTTTGTTTTTGCAGGTGTACTCTCACAGACAGCAATCCGACACGACCGGCGGGCGAGAGGTCAGGAGCAGGACCAACGGAGGTTTACGTGCTTTCTGAGGCACGGGGGTGAAATACCGCCAACTTCCAAACTCCGGGCTAGAATTTGTGAACAGAAAAAATCAGGTACATATTTTTGGCCCCACCTGGGAATCGAGCCCAGGACTTCTGGCGCAGCCGTCGCTTTAAAGTGCGATCCTCTAACCGCTGCGCCACCAAGGCAGTTAAATTGGATAATATTTTGGGTATGATGGTTGAACTATTAAGACTTCCAAAGACGTGACCTATAATTCGTTAGTGTATGTATGTTTGTTTGTTTGATATTCGTATATTTGAATATTTTATCGTTTTTTACGGATATCTCGGATGCGATATGGTGAGTTAATATTTTTAATTTTTAATGGCCAGGCCCGTTGGGCCTACCCAGCATCCGCTGAGTCCCTTCCATTTGGCCTTTACGTATTCCATACTGATACATACAATAGACTTGATAGCAATAAAACATTTTGTATTTCATTTTTCACTAATTCATTAAGCATATTCCAATAAAGGGAACAGGTAAGATCACAATCAGTGTAGCAGTTTTGAGATATGTTCAAAAGCCAAATACTAAGGAGTAAAATATCATGTTCAAACTTTTATAAACCGCTTTCAAAAAACTCCAGCCTTTTGGCTTTAAAGACTCGGTTACGATTGGAAAGATTTTTCTAAACAGAAAATAAAGATTATAGCCATTTTATCGAGATTTTGAAGGCGATTTAAAAGTTTAAACATGTATTTTATATTCCATAGTATTTATTTTTGCATGTATCTCAAAAACTACTTAACGGAATTTAATGATACACACTGGTCCTTAAATAAAGAATAATAATGAACGAATAAATTAACTAATAAAGAATATTCTCGAAACTTTATTTTCCAAAATTTTATTTTCCAATTTAAAGTCAATCCAAAACTTGACTAAAACAATTGTAGAAAATCTTATTAGCTTTCCTTTTGTAAAGTCTTGCGTCGCTAGGACGAATAGGTTCCGATATTATGCGAAAAACAAATAAAAACCGTCTAACCCTCCCCCTCCTCTCGGTTCAAGAGGTGCTGGCTAGGACTTTTTATTTGTTAATCTCCTAAATAGTCCAAAGTTACAAAGTCCAAAATTGAGTTGCAAGCGATTCTAACAATTAATCTCTCCTTTCAGGATACAGGACCTAACATATTTTTGTTCATTTCGAAAGCCAAATTCCAATATGGGGGTTAAGTTGCACGTATAATTGGAGGTTAGAACCACAGAAAACAATTTACTAAAGGACTAAAACATTTTGCAAAAAAGACATTTCAAGGAAAGGACATAGATAATGTCCTTTTCTCGAAATGCACTTTCCGCTCAGACGAGTACTTCCTATCAGCCTAGGCTAGAAGAAAAATAATAACGTCATAAAACAAGTAAAAGCAGTATTTATTCAGAATATTAACATGATTTAAAATACAACAGTAATGCTTATGTTAGAGTTAAATGATACGAAAGAATACAAAGACCTGACTAACCTAAGTTTTCTGTAACAAGTATGTATCAACAACTTTTAGTTAAAAATCTCAAAATATTAGAATGCTTGTGAAAAAACAGTTGAAACAAAAACATAATTGAACAGTCGGTTGGTAACAGTACATCAGTCAATGGTAAAAATATCAACATAAGCTTTGCTATTCATATTGTTTGTACATACACACATATTATAGATCAACTTAATGCATTAAATATAACGCAGTAATTTCTGGATGAATATAATCTACCTCTATCTAGCATTTTGACTACATTCATTTTTATTGAAAAAGGAAAATTACGTTTTCCTTCTATTCTTAGTAAATAATTGCATGTTTGGTGTTCAATACCAAATATTGTACCTAAACAAAAATTGCAATGTAAACGAGATTCATAATAAATTATTAATATAACTTAATATTCAGCCACTTTCAAAAGCAACTTCGTGCTCTTATAAGTATTTTTAGTAACACGTACGGTTAAGGTTGAACAACTTTTTAATAAACAAATACTTAGACATCCCTACTTTACAATACACTTGCTGTCCCACGCGACTTCGTCCGCGTGTTTTAGGTTTTCTCTCCCATAGCAGCGCGAAGTTGTATAGCCTAGAGCCTGATGAATAAGCTATCCAACGCAAAAAGTTTTTGTTTAATCGGTCCAGTAGTTCCTGAGATTAGCGCGTTCAAACAAACCAACAAATTCTTTAGCTTTATATTATAATAAGTTTAGATTCTGAATTTTTGCATCAAATAATCAGAAATAAATAATATGGCCACATATCTAAAACGTTACATTGTCCACATACTAACTTTCAATAAACAAATTCAAACAATCTAATGCACCACTTGATTGAATTGACGGTTTACATACCAAATCGTTCTTAAAATCGATTTTCAATTTTGATATCAATCAATAGTAGTCATAAAAAATATCAAAAGCATAATACTCTCTATGTATAAAGAAATAATTTCGTATGAATAGTGCACTCTAATAAATTATGGGTATACATGCTATTTATACATATTTATTGTCTCAGATTAATTTCTAGCATCTTGATATTATTATTATTGTTCAATATTTTAGCTGCTGTTATTTTCAGCTCACATACCTCCTATTTACATAAGTTAGCACATAGTAGCCCGGTAATTCACGTATATTATTTGTTATCAATCCGATGCATAAAATTTTAATATAAGGTATCTACTCATTGTGACTAGCTACAATATACGTATGGCATGTCGAAAGAATAGGTCCATAAAGACCCATACCTTTCTACAGACCTATATCTTCCTATTGATCTAGACCTTCGTCATAAGGCCTATAATTTATGTCTGCTTGCTTAGCCCATATGACAAATAGAGAGTGCCATGGGTTAATCTTCTAACTAACGTTAAGGTTATAACGCGCAACCCGAATGTGTCGTATAGAGAATACTATAAAGTCGTCTTTTTGAACAATAGCCTAATCAATAAATCGTAAAAGTCTCTAGTCTTCTCTTACAAGCGAGTTAGTAGTAGGATACAGGTAAACTTAATCGGGGAATAGATCGCCAAGAAATCGTTACGCGCCTGCGCCCGGTTCTAAACGAAACTCGTGTCAGGCTCTCTTATCACCTGCGTACACCGAACACAGCCCTAAGTGTACCACAGCTATAAAGCCCGTAGTCTTCTCTGACAGGCGAGTTAGTAGCAGGGCACAGGTAGACCTATTCAGGGAGCATATCGCGCAACTGTAGCGCGCGGTTTTCTCCGGCACCGAGCGAAATTCGAGCTCTCCTACCATAATCTGGTCGGCGTATACACCGACCAGTTCTAAATATGTACCATGGCTTTGAATCCTCTAGTCTTCTCTGACGGGCGAGTTAGTAGCAGGGCACAGGTAGACCTGTTCAGGGAACAGATCGCCACGAAACCGCAGCGCGCGAACTCCATCAGGCGCCGAGCGAAATTCTAGCTCTCCTATCATCGTCTGGTCTGCATAGACAGACCACTCTCCCGCGCCTCGGATTATGCGGAAGGTCGTCTGGAAAAAAATAATATTTTTTTTATATACATTATACCTGACGTGTATATTTAAGTAGGTAGTATAACTCGGTCGACTGCAAAGCTAAGACATTTTGACGTCACTTTTGTCACCCTCGTTTTCATTTCCCTACCAATTAATGTATTTTGTATCATTCTTATGTATTAAGAACATCGTGTGCAGGCGGAACGCAGCGCGAAATTGCTTAAATTTTCAACGCCAACGGTCGAAATAAACTTTTATGAAATGAGACAAATTTGGTCTCATTCGTTTTCGTACATTCTAAATTAAGCTTGTACGTATTCGATTTTAAATAATTAAAGATTGATTGATTGGTCAAAAATGTCGAAATTCTAAACTGCTTTTTAAGTACAAAAAAAGGAAACGTTTACTGTAAATATTTACTGAAACAAATATATTTTTTAAATGAAAACGTACAAGCATAGTTTTTCATAATATCTTGAACACGTTAAAAATGTCAAATTCAGACAACGTTTAAGGGGTGGAAAACGTTTTTTTCAACACACTTGCCCAAAACGACGTTTTTATTCCACCGATTTTTGGCTCATAATCCTAGATATTAAACACGCGTGCTTTTTCGGTATATTATTGCATTAGTGCATTTAGTTTAATAACCCGACCAATTTACATTTGTACCCTAGTACCAAGTCGTAAGTAAGAAGAAGAAGAAGCGATATAATTTAGTCGGGTTATAACTTGTATTTTAGCAACAAACAGTATTTATGCGAAAAATAACAGTATCTACATATTTATTTCAATAAATGGTTAGTCCAGCTTTATTACTAAAAAATAACTCAAATTCATTTAAAAAATTCTGTAATTTGTGTTTTAAAAACGAATTATTAAATTTTAAATCTTGGCTGCTGGCCGATCTAGTTCGCGCCTTAGCCTTGCGCGCGCATTGGTATCGCGGCAAGAAAAAAAAACACGAAAAAACAACAACGCGCCATTTTCCGTAAATAATTGTCGGCTGTGACGAAGTTTGGATTAATTATGAAACTAAATAAAGTCTTGTTTTTTCCTCGCAAGGGTGTTGAAAAACTTCGTATGAAACACGTGTTCCTGTGACCATAATATACGCGGCTTTCTTATGGCGCACTCGCTTTCGCTCGTGCGCACACAATATCGCCTTGTATATAATGGTCAACTTAGCACACTTGTATTATAATGTACTATTCTTTATGTATGGAAGCTTGTGTGCGATCCTCTTAAACGATCTGTCTTTAAAGTAAAAGGAGAATAAATAAGCCCTCCCCTCCCCCCTCGCCGCTGTACCCCGCAGGCGAGGTCTTAATTTCACGATCTACTTTTAGTGGACATGATAGTGTACCAATTTTATATATAAAATTCTCGTGTCACAATGTTCGTTCCCGTTCTACTCCGAAACGGCTCGACCGATTCTCATGAAATTTTGTGAGCATATTGAGTAGGTCTGAGAATCGGTTACTATCTATTTTTCATACCCCTAAGTAATAGGGTAGTTCACCTTTTTTTTTTTAAATACTTCGACCAATTTTTTTTATAATGTGACATTAAAAAGTACATACAACCCTTAATTTTTACTTTTTTTACACCAACCCCTATTTTTTAATAGCAATTTTAGTAATTTTTATTTAATCATTTTTGATTTTCAGTTATCGAACTGATCGTTTATAGTGTTTTTCTTAACTTTTAAAATTCCAAGGCTGGGCGAAACGGGGCAGGGGCGGGACCGTGCTAGGGGCGAAGCAAAGTTCGCCGGGTCCGCTAGTGTACCTGTACGCCTTACCTGCGAGCCGGGCACGAGGCGCGCGGTGCGCTGGCGCCGCTCGGGCCCCCAGGCGCCGAGCCAGGCGTTGAGCACGACGAGCTGCCGCTCGAGCTGCGACTGGTCGTGCGCGCGCACGTTCACGTGCACGAGCACGTTGGGCGCGGGCCACTCGCGCGCCGCGTCCATTAAGTCGATCGAGAACGAGTGGAGGAGCGGCCGCAGTCTGATCAAATATTTTTTTTATTCCAGCTATGCATATATTTGACACCTGATGTCAAGAGTTATATTTCTGTTTTAGGGCCGATTTTTCAATGGTCAGATGAAACTTATCAGACTGATAAATTATAAAGCGGCAGATTTAAAAAAATGACAGCTACCTATGATTGCTGAATAAGGCGACGTTTTCAAATTAGCCATATTGTATTTTGTTCGACGAATATTTCTTATCTGACTATTGAAAAATCAGCCCTTAATGAAATTTAGGCTCGATTAAGCATACGGCAGACTAAAACTAAAGTTTTTTTTTTCTATTGTAATTATTATATACATATGTAATAGTCATTGTACCCGGTCAATGTCTGCGGGCAAATTTGAAGTAGCTAAATTAAATAACTACTTTGGTGATAGAACATTAAAGAAACGGTTACCAAACTATTGAATATTTTTAATTTCCGGGGATATTCGCCGGGAACTAGATACAAATGTGTTTAAAAGAAAACTTAAAAAGTATTTTTTTTATTCATAAAGATTAGCGACTTGAACTAGCAACCTTTTGGCAGACCGGGCCAAACGCTCTTACCAATTGAGCTACCGTGTTAAAAAATTTTGGTTTATTATTTCATCTTTATAAATATAAAATAATATGACACTGTGAGTGTTAAAAAAATTCTAAAGCATAAGTATTTTTTGCTAACTTAGCTTAATATTTAAGTTTTGATTTGGTATGTTAGACTCGTGAACCCACAGACAAACTATGTAAATAGTTTTGTGGGACTACTGTAAATTTTACTGTAGAACACTGTTTGTCTACTAAATAAATAAATAATAATAAATATATATATAATAGATACTATTTTGATACAGAAACATTAAAAGTAAACAGTTTTCATATAAGATTTTAAACTTATGCGTTGCATTACAATAAGAACTAAACATGACAGGTCTAAACACGAAATATTAAAATGAGTAAATGCTACTCACTGCTCGACGTTTCGGCTGTGTTGCAACAGCCTTGGTCACGAGCTAACTGGTGGACCGAGATTTCGTGTTTAGACCCGTCATGTTTAGTTCTTAAACAGTTTTCAGTTGCAAGGAAATTAGGTTAGGGGCCTGTTTCACCATAAACAAATACCTAAACCACAAACAATTGAAATAAGTAACGTCATTTCGTAGGAAGAGAGGGGCATATAAAGCTAGTCAGCACTTATTCAGACATTGTGAAAAAGGTCGTTCGCGTTAGTCTAATTTAAGTAGTGATTCGTAAAATATCTACGGATTTTAAAGTTTTCTTAATAAAATCATTATAATAAATAATAAATATGCGCCATTTTTATAGCTATTTAGTTAGACGTTTCAAAGTCAATGTAAGTCTGTCTCTTATCATTTGTTTACAAGAGAAAGAGTGACGTTCAGTTTTAATCAATGTGACAAGCCCGAATCGAGTCCATCATCCTCGTGAAAACTCTGAGTCGGTAAGTCGATAGAGTTACTTGACCCCTAAGCATCGGAAAAAGTGGTCGTTAATCATGTCACTGATGACAAGTGAACGGATAGTCTGATGCATATTAACCTAAAGTTAAGGGGCTGGCTATTATGGAAAACACTTTTAAATCGAACGAATCCTGGGATCGCAGAATTATCAAATAAAGTTTCATACAATTGAATAAAATCAGGAATAGGTATATTTAGTTATTCTAAGGTGTTGGATTACATAGTATGCAGTTTTATATTGATAAATTTCTGAATCGACAAATCAACTGTTTTTATTAGAGAACCAAACCGGGTGTACTACTGTGTAAGTATGTACCTGCTCTTCTTACATTAAAAATACTCATAAACTGACGAGGAGCTTAAAATAAACTTAAAAAACATACATACATATTAATAATATTACCAATTCCGGAGTTTTGTTTTTAAAACCACATGCTAAAGACATCGTTTCCTGACCATGTTACAGACTTGTTTCACATTTCCGAAGTTATTGAAATCCCGGGATCATTATTAAAAATATGTTATTTTAAGAATCCGCTTCCATAATATCATAGCCAAAAATGAACTTTATGTAAATATGCATCCGATTATCCGATCACTGCTGATGACACTGCAACAAACTTGTAAATCCCGGTTGGCAGCGTGATTTACGAGGGAGCATCTAAACTTTATTGTTATGTAGAATGCCTGCCAAGTAAACATGACGTGACGTAAAGGAAGCTAGTCCACAATGATAATATTTTGATTCGAGAATACATCGCTTATTTATGTATGATGCCTGGTCTATTGGAGGTCGTATGGGTAATAAATGAGAGAAAACACTTCAATATCTAATTTTACCTTCCATGAATAACTAATTGATGTCCATCTGGCACGCCATTTGCCAATGTAGCTAATGCATTTGCCCGCCAACAGATCGATTCTCCTGGCTCCGGTAATGCATCGATAAATGCTCGTACAGGTACCTGAAATTATAAGATTAATCTATTTAGGGCTGATTTTTCAATAGTCAGATAAGAAACATTCGTCGAACAAAAGACAAAATCGTTCATTTGAAACCGTCACCGAATTGTCAGCAATTATATGGTACCTGACATTTTTTTAAATCTGTCACTTTATAATTTATCGGTCTGATAAATTTTATCTGACCATTGAAAAATCGGCCCTTAGACATACAAGAATAACATCAACATGATGTTATGTTAAAGATGAAACTCAACGAGGGGGCGTTCAGGTACATAACGGTCCATTCCCCTAATGTCCTTCGGTTTCAAAACGTCCCTTTCCTAAAAAGTCCCTTTCTTGAAATGTCTCTTTCCCAAAATGTTCCTTTCTCTAAATTGTCAAAATGTTTATTCCTTTAAAATTGATAGATTGCACTGTTTACACGTTAAATATGGATAAAAGAAAATAAAACCATAAGGGGCATTTCGAGGAAGGGACTTTTTGGGAAAGGGACGTTTTGGAACTGAGGGATATTATGGGAATCGGACATTATGAACCTGTACGATTTAAACTAACTGCTTTTTAAGTAAAGCGTTCGACCAGTATCCTAGGAGTAGGATTACTGGCCTTAATAGGCGAAGGCGACAGTGTAGGATAAATATCAGTCTTGTTTAAGTTCAACGTAGCATTTGTAATGGCCGGTTAACATGTACGAATATTTGTCGCATTTCGGCAGCCATTGCGCAAAATTGCAGTAACTAGGCATATTACGTAGACACGGGTGCTGGGTTAAACCATAAATATTAGATCACAGCAATCTTAATACCTATCTAAATCTAAATTACCTCAAAATTTAGAGGTGCCAGTGCCTGGTAAATATCAGTCTTCCTAACGTTTAGGGTAGCGTTCCTAGCTTCGACCACTTGTACCCACGTCAATGCGCTTAGCTGAGTAGTAGTGTTACCCAGATACCTCGCTATACAAAATTCTTAGTGTCTGATTCACTTACCTCAATAGGCGGGGGTGCCAGCGCCGGATAAATATCAGTCTTGTTAACGTTCAGGGTAGCGTTTCTAACACCGGCCACCTGAACCCACGTGGCTACGTTAGGGCTCGGTTGTCTATGAGCGTAGTTGCAGTAATGTTCGCCGTCCACCGCCCATAGAGTTTGTTTCTCATCTACTAGGACTTCTATCGTGAAAGGACGGTCCATTTTGAATGGGAATAACCTGAAATTGATGTAAATATTTGCATCACTTCATAAGAAGACAATTTTATTAAAGTCCATTTACCAATTATTGCTTTGGTTTTATAAACAAACACTTTATTTATTAAATCCTACGATTTTATAGCATCACTCTGCTTTGGATATAGTAATAGTATGATATCTTTGTTAGGTTCCAGATGTTATCTTTTTAATGTATTTGTTCGGCCCTTGGAGGTTAGACATTGCTAATGATAAGCAGGTTGGTGTTGTTTTTTACACAATGTTCTATTATACAGGGTTATTTGTAATTCTACCGGATCCTTTAAACAGGCGATGAGGGAGCTCATTAGCGAAAATGTTGACCCTATAAATACTATCCAAAGTCAAACATTTTGGAGACACAAGATAGTTTTTTCTTAGAAAATCCAGATTTCTAAGTTAAACAACATAAAAAAAAACTCTCATTTTGTCCCAGTTTTGTAATAGTTTACATTCTAGTCATTAACTTCAAATAATAAAATCAATAAGGTCAGTATCGTAAAATTACAGGACGTTATTTAAAAATATTTTTTATCAAACTAATTTCAAATATGTATGTTTAAAAAAAATTGAATCCAGATGGTAAATTATTTTCAAATCGTCTTCACATTTTCAGTTATCCAAAGAGATAAAAAAATCAGCCCTATGCTGCACAATTTACGAGGAAATTCCATAACAAAAACTTAGGTAAGAAAATCTCTAAAAGGTGTTCTTCTTACCTGTTAAGACGTTCTCATACCATTTGTTGGAATAAAATTCCGGCCCTACTGTACCAATAACCCTGTATGCGGTTATGGTCTCAGGAGCCTAACCAATTTGAAAGAAAGAAAGAGAAAAGAAAGAAAAAAGGAATGAATGAAATTTCAAACCAAAATACGGGAATAAAATCGAACGAAAGACGACGCGAGGTGAAGCTATCCTCAATAATGCAGTACAGTAGCGATAAGACCGCCAATATTGTACAAATTATTTGTCTGTAATTTTATTGTTTCTTGTGTCCTTACTTGTGCAATAAAGTTTTTTTATTTTTACCACGCTTTTATTAGCTTGGGTTGTATCTATGTATGTAATGGGATCTTTGAGCATAAATTTGACCGATTTCCAGAAGTTTGATTAATTTGAAACTTTGCACACGTATCAAGGACCGATGACAATGCAATAATTTAATAAAAGTTTCTCAATATCCTTTTAAGGACCGCCAGGATTAATAAATTCTTTCGTGGATCCTCTATAAGGGAGTAAGAAAGATAGAGCTATCGCGTGTCGCATGTCAGCAAATAAATAATTGAAACATCGAACTAAAAAATGAAAAATAAATTACAGTTTAAAAAAACTAAAAAAAAACACGCTTTTATAGCTAACCGAACTTAAAAGTAGAAAATAATTTTTAATTACAAAGAGTTAGAGAATAATTCAATTCAGAGTAAAAAGCGTGGGGTGCAACATTTAATATATCAAAATCAATTATTCTCTTCTTCTTCTTCTTATTTAAGAGCTATGCTCTTGTCGGTGGAGTTTTTTCCAATTTAATCGATCCCATGCCATTTCCTTGACTACTTGGTACGACTTGACTCCTAACTTTTCCTTAATTTGCGTCATGTATGCCCTTCTAGGTCTTCCTCTTTTTCTCCGCCCTTCAACTTTCCCCTCTATGATGATCCTTATTAAGTCGTCATGTCGTACCAAGTGCCCTATCATCTTTCCTCTCCGGTTTTCAATTGTTTTCAATATATGTCTCTTTTCACCCACAATTCCTAGCACTTCCTCGTTCGTCTTCTTTTCTGTCCAACTAATCCGCTCCATCCTTCGCCAACACCACATCTCAAACGCCTCCATTCTCTCTCTATCACGCTGCGTCATCGTCCACGTTTCACTGCCGTACAAAGCGATGCTCCAGATGTACAATTTTATAAGTTTTTTGCGAATTCGCCTCGATATTCTGGCTTTGAATATATGTTTTTTGGTATTAAAAGCTTTCTTTGCCATGGCTATCCTTGTTTTAATGTCCATTGTACACCTGGAGTCATCCGTTATTATGCTGCCAAGATATTTAAAACATTTAACCTGCTCTATATTGATATTATTCAACTTTATCGGTTCGTGTTTGGGTATTGTTTTTGTTACAATCAGAGTTTTAGTTTTAGCATTATTATTCATATTTTATTATTAAAAATTATTCTCTAACTCTTTGTAATAAAAAAATATTTTCTAATTATTAATTCGGTTAGCTATAAAAGCTTGTTTTTTTAGTTTTTTTTAAACTATATATTTTTTATTATTATTACCTAAAAGCGGTGGTCTCCTCGGGCCCCCACTTGTCGTGCCTGCGTGTGTTGCGCACCGCGTACCGCTGCGGCAGGCGCACGTTGAAGTGCACCGCGATGTCGCCGCGACCAGACTCCGGGTCGCCCATGCCTATGTTTATTGCGAACCTATAGGATGACATACGTAGATAGATTAGACGAGCCGTTACGGGCAATGGAAAGTACACATGTGTTGATATGAGTTTTTGATAATGCGCCTGACATTTGATATGTATTTATTTTTTACTTATTGACATAGGTATATTATGTTCTTATTTATAATTAAATGCATTTACGAGATACATTATATCTAACTGGACTGAACTCTTTTGCGGACGGTGAACGTCTATATACGTCATAAGAATTAAATTTCTATTGTGTCTGGTGTACTGCACGCAAGAGCGTTAAATAAGCACTATACCATCATTATGGCACATTGTGTCCGTCACATACATACGGATTGAACCTACTCAAGGAACGAAAAGGCAAGTCATCAAATGGGATAATTCCAAAAACTTTGAAGATAACGTTTTCAAGTCAAGTAGGTATGTATAACTTTAACCAAACATTAAGTAAAAAAAAAAAACCGGCCAAGTGCGAGTCGGACTCGCGCACCGAGGGTTCCGTACAAACCTGCAAGGTTTACAAAGTTCGTTCATTACGACAATCGGTATCAATGGTTGTACTTTTGCGTTTTTGCGTTGACTTAGTTTTTTTTTTTCACGGGTTAAAGGCAATTAGATCTAAGTATTTGATATGAATTTCAACTTGATAGCTCTACGCGTTCATGAGGAAAAAAGTAATAAGTTTATATTTATTAAAAAATATATATTTTGTAATGTAACTAAAAATTTAAGGTTTTCGGAATTTTTCCTTTATGTGTGCTATAAAACGATTCTAGGTCGACTGGAAGTACCCTTTAGGTTTTGATTCCCTTGCGAGTACTTGCGAGTTTCAAAATATGCAGCTTAAATTGCTGTTTCTTTTGATTGCGTTGACATAGAAGTTTGATTTTGTTACAGCTTAAAGGTATTATAGACCTGAGTATTTGGTATGAATTTCAATTTAATACCTCTACGCGTTTATGAGGAAATGGGTAGTAAGTTTAAAATTATTAAAAAAATATATATTATGTGATGTAACTAAAAATTTATGGTTTTCGTATTTTTTCCTTTATCTATGCTATAAGACGTTGCTTCGTACCAAATTTCAAGATTCTGAGTTCACGGGAAGCACCCTGTAGGTTTTGATTCCCTTGCAAGTGTCGAAAATTTGCGGCAAAAACGGCTGTATCTTTTGATTGTGTTGGCTTAGAAGTTTGATTTTTTCACAGCTTCAAGGGACAGTAGACCTGAGTAATTGATATAAATTTCAGCTTCATACCTCCACGCGTTCCTGAGAAAAAGGGTCTTGACAGACGGACGGACAGACGGACAACAAAGTGATCCTATAAGGGTTCCGTTTTTTCCTTTTGAGGTACGGAACCCTAAAAACAAGAGTTTTCTTGAGAAACATAAACTAATAATAGGTAACAAACAAGTCTAATGGTAAAAAACTCGGAATTTCAAGCGATGATTTTAATTGTTGGTGAGGTCACGCAATTAGCACTTTACAATAAATGTGGCTGGACCGTGGGCCGCGGCCTCGATCCACCTGCCCTATAAATGTCGGTGACTAAACTTTTATGACTAGGTCAGTTTGGGTAACAGTGATACGGGGAAGGAAAAAGGTTTATAGGCGTGTAACATGCCTAGTATAGTTCTAACTTGAAGTTAGAGTATTTTATTTACTATTGAGTCTTTGCTCATATCTGATCCAAATAGAATCGGTATTCGTTTGATTAGCTTTAATTAGTAAAATGTCTTGTTTTTAACCGACTTCAAAAAAAGGAAGTTCTCAGTTCAACCTGTATGTTTATATGTATGTTTGTTCGCGAATTTCTCGCGTTTCGCTAGATCGATTTTAGTTCAATCAAATACATTGTAACTTTAACAATAATTAAAATCGGCAAAAAACCGCCTTAAAAACATTAAAAGGACTAAAATAACGCTAATAGGAGAAACAAACTCATTTGAAGTTGGTGCATGATGTCAACTTAAACGGACAGCAGCAGTCGTAAGTACGCATATCATACACCGACTTCAAAGGAGTTGATTCTCCTATTAGCGTTATTTTAGTACTTATATTGTTTTTTAAGGCGAAGGATTAATTCATTAAGAACCTACGATGTTATTTATATGGCCATAAAAATATCGATGAAATTATTGGTGCTTAGACCACCTTGCAAGTACCTAATAACATAAACAGTTGCGCACGTATAAACAGGCAATAAATATGTGTGAATGACAGATAAGATAACGATGGCGGGACGATATTTTGATAACATTCCTCACCATGGCAGGTCGTCGCTGGGAGTGCCCGTGCACACTATGTGGGAGCCTACGCTCAAGGGCTCGAATAACACCTGGGTGAACCTCACGTCACGTGCCTCCGATAGCTGCGTCTGGAAAAACATTGTAAATAATAATAAATACTACGCACATTAGTCGTAACAAAGTACAATATGACTCATAAAGAAAATGTAAACAGCATAAACACAACAATTCAAAACGATAAAAGTAGGTTAAGGGTGATAGATTTCTGTAATATGATTGCGAACTTAGACTACCGACATACATTATTTCATGTAGGAAAGCAGCTGAAATTTGTACAAAATCGTCAAACCAACGCCATTCATGCAATTTTAGCAAATGCAATCACTATCAGATAATTTTCTTCATTCGTAATTTTAAAGTATTCTTTCAATGAATCAGCTATTGCAAGACAAAAATAAGTTGCATCTTGATGAGCACTTAAAATGTTTTAAGCATTAATTCAAGATACTCAGCACGATTCATTACCAAGCTCGGACAACGTTGAGTCACAAGGTGTGAGGTCACCGAGCTACAGGTTACTTGCCTATAATTGGTGCCAGGGTTTACTTATAAAGCCACCAGACCATGTCTTGTAGAATATTAAACACTGTTTGACAGGATGGATGGCTGTTTAGCTAGCAAAGCTAGGATACTTATTCGGTACTATGAAATTCAATGCACAGAAAATTAAAACATTCCTAATTTATGTAGGTGTTTCATTACAGGTTTTAAAATATAACAATAATGAGTTATTAAAATGTTTTAAAAGCAGAAGAGTATCGGCTGCTTATTTCAGAATCCATGACAGTTAAAAGTAGTTATTGCAGATGTATTAATTTAACTTCTTCGACGAGTCCTGAATTCCGCCTTTTTTAGAGACTTGATTTCACTATAGTAATTTGAAGGGGAACTGAGTAATCAAATCTTTCTTCTGATGATGTCGTCAAATATCTACTATTTTTGCGTTTAGTTCAAATGGTGATCATCCAACAGGAAAATTGTAATTTTATCGTTCGTACCTAATAAATGAATCATGAAGATAAGGCATTGAAACATTTATGACTAAAATAAAACAGATAGATCATCGGAACATCAGGGGCAAAGATTAGGTTTTTCCTTACGGTGTTCTTTATTAGACGTTTATTTCATGAATAGCGGCGGCATCCAGTTAAAGAAGCTTCGGTTCGGTCGGTATGTTAGCGAAGTGTGCTTGAGTTGAACGTTTGCGTGTTGGACCACGATCAATAGTTTTACTGTGGTACCATCAACGGTGCCCCCAATTTCCCTTTCAGGATACTGAATTGTGTGCTTATAAGCATACATACACCATCACTTACAATACTCGTATACTATGTATTGCTAATCAAATATGTAGTACCTAAACGAGTAATCGGACCGTATAGGTTGACTCATTGATGGACTTATAGGATCTAATCAAATTTGATCTCAAAAATACCGATATTCTTATAATAGCGATAAAGATTCATCTATCTAAGTGCTAACAAGCTGATAACGATTTCTGTAAACATACCGGAAGATCTTAAGAAGGATGAGTTCAACGTGTCTGCAAGTCAGTTGTCTATGGTAAGTAGAAGTCATAAGCCCTTCAAAATGAACAATGATGGCGATAAAAAATATTCCAGCCCCAAGGGATGAATAAGAACGATTGTACGTCTGCTGCCGGTTGATACTTATAGAAAATCAGTCAGACGAACTATCTAATTACCTACATACTTTGCTGGAGAAATACTAAGTTTTGTCTTACAAGTGCTTACTAGCCGTTTATTTTCGAAAAATCGACTGCTGCACAGCGCGGGGCTGCATTCATCCATGACGTCTTAGGAATCCTAAACATGACCCGTATATCTGTATCTAATCTCAGATAAACTAGTTAAATATTGCAATGACATCATAAGAACGGAAGCCAAAATGCATGAAAATAAAGTGCGGCCGTGAGGCTAAAAAAACAAATCATGCATAAAGAAATGCGAATACTACCGGAACAGCACGTCGTAGGCGTAATACATATACATTTCATAAGTAAAGTAAAATTACTGACCGAATTTAAACAAGGTCGACCTTACTACTAATTACTCGAGGGTGCCAGTAGTAAGTTTATAATTACAATACAGATTTAAATAAAAAATCTATACGCACGAAACCATATAATGAAGGCTTTCATTGCAAGTCCCAACCAAAACAGAAGATATAATACTAAAATGTATTACATATCCCCCTTGTTTTACATAGACGTAATCGCAACCTGGTACACAAGGTTACAAGAAGGTAATCAAGGTTACGAGTGTTTACCAGAGTGACAGGTGCTGTTTGGTCGTTAACATCATCTTCTGGAGGCCTGACGCGGCAAAACAAGCGTCGGCAAAAAGCACCGCAGCCGCATCTACCGCTACTATTCACCATCATGCACGATATTTAATTCACTAACTAAACAATTACGAAACAAATTACACCCCACTGAAATCTGCTAGAATGCGAGACGGCATTCTCACGAAAATATCCGCTCGAACCGTGCAAAACAGTCGAGAGTACGTCTGCCTATGCACGCTCGCTTCGAAATTGTGTTACGGACGATATGCTCGGCTTGTATTTTGTGTGACTAACAGTGGACTGACGATTACAGTCTAATCGGGCCTGTCTTTAATTTTTTTGCGCTTTAATGTTATCATCCAATTATTTACGGTCTAATATTTGTGTCATATTCTTTTATAAGGATGATCAAAGTTTATTAATCAATCCTGACATCAAAAAAATATATCTACAGCACAAAAACAAAAATGAAGTTGCTTTGCGATGCACATTTTAAATGCCGTACATACCTACTATTTGTATCTATTTATCATAAGTGCATAATGTGCACGCATGGTCCAATAATGACTACATTGCCTTAACATTTAAATAAATGGCGCGAAAAAAATATATATACAGTGCGAAAAGGATCTTCTGGCCAATAAATAGATGACATTGACAGGGGGGTGTTAGCATTCAATGAGGGTAGCCAGTGCATGAAAATCTCCCTTGATTCAGGGAGTATATTAATTTATTACCTTATATTGTTTGCCCGACCAAGACAAATGGGACTAATAGGAACGGTAATGATTATAATAGTACGATGCATGTATGTTTATTTCATTTTAAAACAATTGTATTAACAATAAAAACCATAACAAAGTGTAACTTTATTTATGGAGTTTAGCTCTACGGTATTTAAAAATAATTATTTTAATAGTTTTTACGTATTCTGTGTGAATACGTACGAAAATAAAACAGGGAAAATCAAAAAATCTCTCGTAAGATTGGGAAGATTTCGCTACACTTGATCTGGCAGCTGATCTCATCGATAAGATGATCGCTGAGACGTTGTCATTTCGTCAATTTTAGTTATGTAACTCAATAAAATTTAACCAATGTATTTCGTACCAAGTAATCATTGTATATTTTGCGTGTATCCTTTTCCAGGATCAGAGCCCCTATTTTTGAATCAGGGAATAATCGCTTGGATATGACGTGTGATTTTCGTTCGAAAGCGAACTAAAAATCAAAGAAAACCAAACGAATGTGAATACTCACAAAATTAGGTAACATTTATTTTAATGGTGTAGTGGTCGACAAATCGCCTACTACGCAGCGGGTTGCGGGTTCGATCCCCGCACAATACAAACATTTGAGTGCATGCACATGTCTGTTTGTATTGGTCTGGGTGTTTTATATGTATATCATGTATGTATTTACAAAAAAAAAGTATTTAAGTATTATATCCGTTGTCTGGCACCCATAACACAAGCTTTAAGTAGTTTACTTAGGGACTAGATGGCGATGTGTGGGAATGGAATAGAAAACTGTTTTTAATTTGAAAATCGGACATTAATCAAAGAATATCACAAACCATTTTGACGCGAGTGATTCAAAAATAGGGCTTCAGGGAATATAGAGATAATATTGTTTTAAACTTATTAAATGATGATTCTGTCTAAAAACAAGAACAAGTAGGACCATTCATAAAAAAATATAACCAATTTTATCGACAGCGATCATATTTTAAATGCAGTTTTCATTAATAAATATATTGATTGATTATTACGGCCATACCGATTATTCGGACGTACAATATTTTAGCTCGATTAGGTATTGTCAATCACAATAGTCCGAATTCCGTTCCAATTTTTACTTTTTTTTAAGAAAAAAACTACTAATCATTCACGATAGATAAAATATATGTCTATATTTAATAATGCATTGTTTTGTTATTATTTTGCCAACAATATCCAAATGTAATTCTTTTTACTTCGTTAAATAATATGTTCGTTCTTGGAATGTAGTAGTATGCATAAAACGGAAGAACGTGTCATGTCAATAAATGTCTCAGCGATGATCACAAAAAAAGGACTATCCGCGCACTCGGAATTCAAGATGGCCGCGGTTTGAAGGATAAGTTCTGCATACATATAGTGTTGCCATAATACCAAGATAGCAAATACGATGTGTAGAAGTATTTTTAAATAAAAATAGAAGGATATATTCAGAAGAAATTATCAAATGATAAAGGTGTGAAATTGTATTTTAGGAATTTAATCATTTTGGGTGCCTAACGCTTATTTAACTTATATAGTACTACTTAGTTTTAAAAGGATATAGCAATGACATTGTATTTAGAACTAGTTCACCGGTGCTACGCTCAAAAAGTATCAGGCAAACAACACCACACTTCTTAGTGGGATCTTAACTTTGAGTTAACCTGTTTTTGATGGTGTCAGCGTTCATACGTGTCTCAATGCCTCAGTGCGCCTTAAATACGGCACAATCTAAATAAAAATGTTTTAGTAAGAATATCATATTTTCGTAAGTAAATTTAATTAAATGACGCCTATCATTCATAATTGAGGTAGGTATTTTCAATAAAGTTAGCGAGTTTTATTTCTTAGCCAACCCACGCTCCAACATGGCCGATATTTTGTCGTCAAAATTAGATTTTCATAGACAGTGCCATACATGGAGTAGTGTACTACTATTTTTTTAACAATAATTTTACTACCGTCTTAGTGTGGTGGCTTACGTTGCGGATTAGACAGATAAGCAGTCGCGGGTTCGAATCACGCCTGCACGACACTTACACGTAAGTCTTTTAACGTGTATTATTCCGACTCTGTATTATATCCCATTACATGATACCACATGACTATTGTGTATTAATAAATATTTATTTATTTATTTAAATATGGACTATAAATATTTTTATTAATTGAATTTGTAAAAAATATACATGTAGTCACGTGATCGTGAATGCCTAGCAGGAAACGTGACTCTAATTGGAGCCATGAATTTCAAGCATTCATGAGATCCATTCAAATTGCATTTTTCTGATCATTATTAAATATCGTTATTTATTTATTTTTAAAATGTTTTTGTTGACTCATATACTACCAAGCTAAAGTGTTAACTCGCTTTTAAAATGAAGTCAAAGAGTCTATTGTAATGTACCTATATACTTTGAAAAATATATTTAGGAAGCTACTCTATGACTCTGTTCCGAAACTCATGTCTGATGTGATGGATGTCAATTGATTGACATACATTAATTAGACGGTGCCATATTTGTGTACTTCTAGATACAAAATCATTGGGATAATAAAACTAAGTAATAAATTATTAACTTCATTTTACCTCATTGTGTAAGATGTTATCACTATACTACTGCGGCCCAGTTTACCAAGCCAGACTACCTACAAGATGCGAAAAATATAAACAAACAAACGCAATTGATAACAGTCTAGGTTAAGTAGCTAGCTAGGTACACAAAAAACGTACGGGATCGGAAATACCGGGGAACCATTGTCAAAGCATGATGACATGAAATTGCCTTTAACAAAACATAGGATTCTTAATTTTAAGAACATTGAATTTGTGGCTTAGCCAATGATTTTATTATAGCAATTTTTATTTCTATAAATAAAAATAAATTGATATGTGTGACTATGTTTTGCATCGATAAAATCAAGAAAATAGATAATAAGATTAAAAACTAACCTCAAATTCCAAAGCATCTTCGGCGAAGTCATATTCGATGAAGTCCCGAGGGATTGTACCTTCTTGCACATCGAGATTCATTTTAAGACAACTCATACAACCGACCACTCCACATGACATGCCTGACGTAAGTTTCTAATTAGATTATACAGCAAACATATTTGACAATAATGGTAGGTACTGCAACAAAACAATGCACTTTACCTTTATTATACTAAAGTCTACACACATATTGAATTAAAATAAAAGTATAAACGCGTATAATCAAAGGACGACAGTGAACGTTTGAATGGATTTATCTACGGCATTGCAGATAAAGTTACTCTGGTGACAACTTCACGTACATACGGGCTGTAAACAATGTCATGTTTTGAAATGCATACTAGGTGTCGTCCGATTAATTTCGTCGATAGTTTAACTAGCGTAGCGCTTTAAATCTATGGACATGGAGCAATCACATCGGTAATTCAATAACCTAAAATATTAGGTAACATGTATTAATTTGTATGTGTTTGTTTATATCCTAATTTCAGTGTTACCAGCATAAAAATGATTAGTACTCCCTACCTAACTAGTACGTAGAAGGATGGACATAAATTAGGTAGCGTATCAATCATTAAAAGTAAAATAATGTATCTACGGATAGAAACAGATTTAAGATAGGCTTGCGACGACTATTCGATAATACGTTACGGAAGACTGTCAGAACTCCGCCGCTGGCGTATGAACGCCGAATATATAGGTATACTTATAATATTTTGGGAACAAGCATATTTTATAGATATAGAATAGGGTAATTTCTGCGATCGTCTCACTCTAAACGGAGCTTTGTTTTCTACATTTACGGCGTGTTTCACAATGTCATAATAAGTTCTAGTTAGGATTTTCTGTACACTAATTCATACAAAATGATGTTTCGAATTGAAATTATTCGTAGGTTAGGCTAAGACGACCTCCGTGGTGTAGTGGCTAAGCATGCTGGGTTTCAAGGCATCGATGCTCCGAGGTCCCGGGTTCGATTCCCGGTCGGGTTGATGTAGAAATCATAGTTTTCTATATTGCCTCGGGTCTGGTTGTTGTCGTACTACCGTTGTGTCTGATTTGCATAACACAAATGCACTACTTACTTTGGGATCAGAGTAATGTATGTGATTGGTCTCCAAATTATATTAATATTTTTTACTAGTGGTACCCCGCGACTTCGTCCGCGTGTTTTTCAATTTTTTCTCGCCTTTTAAACCTTTCCTAGACCCCCACGAACATTTCAAGACTTAAGATAAGATAAATCCGTTCAGCCGTTCTCGAATTTTAGTGAGATAACGAACAGCAATTCATTTTTATATATATAGATAGATTAGGTAAATGTTTTTGACGATGGTGAAACGTGCCCTTAGTACAGTAAGTATTAAGTATTTATCTATGCACGTGATAATTCTGAGGGCTAAAAAGTTATACCGCACGGGCATAATGGAGGCTCACAACAATCAATCAGTTACAGTTGGGCATATTAATTGCATTGCGATTGAATCATTTGTATAAATATAAAAAACTGTCTAAGTGCGAGTCAATTGGTCAAAAGAACCAATTTTCATTGAAAGTATTTGTTAAGCAAACAGGTTTTAGGAACCTCTATTTCATTTTAAAAGACCTATCTATAGACACCACACGTATAGGTTTAAAAAAAAATTTTTTGGTTTTAGTTTCGAGCCCCCCCTTAAATATCATTATTTTTTGTATAAGAATCGTAAAGCGGTTAACAGGATACATCTTCCTACCAAATTACAACGGGTGCTTGCTAGTTACAGAATAAATGGCTGTGACATACGGTCGGACAGACTTGACGAAACTATAAGGGTTCTGTTTTTTTCCATTCGGCTACGGAACCTTACAAAGTCGTGTTAGTTTTTGTACACGAGCGGCTAGATAGGTCTTATGTTTTTTACTTTGTTGTAATCGTCTTCGCTTTGAATAGCTACTGAAATGTCGAAATGTATAGAGTCGGGGCGAGACAGGGCTGAATACAATGTTCGCCGGCTCCGTATTAAAAGAAATAAAAAATTAAAATACTAACATGACCGGATATAGTATTCTGCTACATTGTATGCAGTTTTACGATTTTTCCCTCTTCGTATACTGATTATTGCCACTCCACTATCATACAAAAAACTATGGTATGGTCCTTTTATCATACTTTCCAAAACCTGAAAAGGGAGATACAGATATAGAAAATAAATTAAAACAACATGTATTAGTAAAACTATAGGTAAAATAGGGATTTAAAAATACCTGTGTGAATTACTATATAGGATTTCAGTGTTAAGAATATAAGAATTTTAATTGTTAGTATAAATTAAAATCATTCTGTCTTTGGTGATCATTTTATTTTAATCACAGTTTGATATTCCCCATCAAGCGACGCGGCCTCCTACAGTTTTTCTGTTGATCCTGTAACAAATAAATTAAGGCTTAAAATCAAGTACTTTTTTAGCAATGTGTTTTGAAAACTGTTGTTAGCAATAATATACAGGTTGTTTGAGACATCGGGTACAACATATGCCAAATGAACTTGTCTTAGTGCCAATTTCGTATGGCGCTTTTCCCGTTTTTGGGCCAGAATTTGAAACCAGGCTATATCATGGATCTCACAGCCCTTGTAGATGGCTTTTCCTATCGCGGTCGGTAGCCAGATCCTCCCATGTGTCGCGATCGATGTTGATTGAATGCAATCATGTAGCGTTTTGCGCAGTTTTTGAATCGCTATGGCCCGTTCAACTTTAGACTTCGAGAAAGCGACTTGGCTTAAAATGGTCAGTCTGGGCAAACGAGTGCTGCTCGTTCGGTGCACATGCCCTAGCCACGTCTCTGTTTAAGTAGGGCGGTGATGCTAGGAAGCTGTGCAATCGCTAGCACTCTCTCGTTTGCTACCCTGTCCTTCCATGTTATGTTCAGAATGCTACGAAGACAGCGCATATGACAGGTGGTACGTCCAGGTTTCGGCTCCGTATAGAATACGCTCAATAGGCAAGTTTGGTATACGATCACTTTTGTCCTGATCGTTAAATGTTTATTATTCCATACTCTTGTACGTACTTTGCCGAACGCCGTGGCCGCCTTGCCTATACGAATATCGATCTCACCGTCCAGGGAGAGATTGCTCGACACGGTTAACCCCAGGTGACAAAACTTGTCAACTACGTCCAAGGTTGCAAGTCCGACAAGTCCCGTCGTTTTTTTAAAAAAAATTACGCCATATAAAGTTGCAGGTCAAATTTAAGACAAATTTATTTCAGCATCTTTTCAAGTACATTATAAGAAGAAAGAAATGGCCTGTGCATGTAATTTTGATGTCAGTAAAACCGCAAAATAACGGATGACATACAAGAATTATATGAAGAATATCAATTTTTAAGAAAAATGTTTTTAATGGCAAATTTCGGATATTTTCATAAAATCCATAAAAAAACTATATAATAAAACCACCAGGCCATAAAAAATAAGGCAGAAAATGATAGCTAATGATCCCCAATTACATTACAAGTCATTTTTATTTTGCACACGATGTACCAAACAACCTATATAGTATACTAGCGGTCCCCCGCGACTTCGTCCGCGCATTTTG
This sequence comes from Pyrausta purpuralis, assembly GCA_963924145.1. Classification (NCBI taxonomy): domain Eukaryota; kingdom Metazoa; phylum Arthropoda; class Insecta; order Lepidoptera; family Crambidae; genus Pyrausta; species Pyrausta purpuralis. The sequence continues at coordinate 12,856,124 of OZ001656.1, forward strand.
AGTTTGCTCCCTCCCCTCCCGTCGCAGCGTGATGTTTTATATCCTAAAGCCTTTCTCAATAAATAAGCTATCTAACACAAATATTTTTTCAAATCGGTTCAGCAGTTCCTGAAATAAGCGCGTTCAAACCAACAAACTCTTCAGCTTTATAATATAATTAGCGCAAGCGCACGTTGTACTTAAGCTGCGAACATTATTTTGGTGCGGAGTTATGTTAAAACTGTGATAGCTCCTAAGATATTTATTGGAATCAAATGATATATAGGGCAACTTGGTTCTTAATGAAATGCTCGTGATGATGAATGTAATTATTTTGATAAGAATAAATACCTGTGTGTATAATACACCTCTAAAAATAATGCATTATTTTTTTACAAATTTATTAACATAAAAAAGGTTGTAGTATGTCAACCATAAAAGATAGACATATGCTGTCGCGGACTTTATTATAGAACTCTTAATGCTAAATAATCCTGTCATACATGATTTTTGTGTAACTTAAGCAGTTTCCGCAGCGTATGCAGCGGAAGCTCTCAAAAGGAATATCTTTCTCCCGTTTTCGCAACATTATTCATTTCTGCTGTGGTCTTATGAGTCGTATCTTTATGTTATATAGCCTAAAGCCTTCCTCGATAAATGGACTATCCAACGTAAAAATATTTTTTTCAAATCGGGCCAGTAGTTTTTGAGATTAGCGCGTTCAAACAAACAAGCAAACAAACTCTTCAGCTTTATAATATTAAGTATAGATAATTTACCTAGGCCTTTCTTGTGACACTTTTTTTAAGCGGCGGGGCCTGTGGAGGAAAAAAAATTAAATAAATATGCGTGAGGAAACACACAAATTGTTTGAGTTCCAAAGTAAGGAAATAAGATTAAAAATAAGATCCACAGATCATCAAAAGTTAACATATAATTATTTATTGGAGATACAATAATTATGTACTTCTGATTGGATATGTTACTATGACAAAAAAACCTTAGTCTTAGCTAAGGCTTTTTTTAAAATACATTGATAACTAGGGTATATCTAAAGTGGGAGTTCTCATTATCCTGGCTCATTCACTTTCGTTCAACAGCGTCAGTTTTGTAGCCATTGTGCACTACATGAATAAATCTTAATTTATGTGTTTTTTTTTTGCAGTATATGTAAAACAATTTGGGTACAGGATGGGAAGGCATAAAATGGAAGTTCGGCTCTTACGCCGCGACAGTAGAATCGCTTGATTTACCCAGGCTCGTATATCTTTCCAGATTCGTGATAGGGTTGTGTTTAGTCCATTTTTCTCTGCTTGGCGACGTTGAACGTATTTGTAATGATCTATATTATAAATTTTTCTATATTTTATATGGGGGGAGGGGGGGGGGGGGGGTATCTCTCAAACGTTAGACTTAAAAGAAACCGGTTTTAGAAACCTCTACTTTTGAATTTAATGCATCCCCGATCTCATCCACGCGCGTACTGCGTGCGTACCGATTCGCATGACACAAATGAGAGTGATAGATAATAAAGTTGTTCCGAGAGTCGCTGTTCCAAATGATGCTGATACGTTTCACGGAGTTGCATCTTAGTGGTACAGAAACAAATGATCCATTCTCAATGAAGACACACTTTTGCCAGCTCTATTAATAGAGGTTTTCTGTGCCGTTGCCGTACCTCGTTTGCGACACAAAAACGAGCATCAAACAAAAGACGACGCGTGTTGCATTCAGTCCTTGAAACTGGTCAGGAGGTGGTGATCTCGATACATACCAGTTGCGGGTGGTGCTGTCGTAAATGCTGTAGCAGTTTTGCGCGCGTGGCGTACTGCCGCGGGCACGCAGAACACACTGCTGGTTCGCACGCTCGTTTGCCGCTCTCAATCGCTTGTCCACGAATTAGGTCTTCACCTGTAGCATATAAATCATATTTTATTAAAAAGATAAACCATTATTATATGTATAGCTTCTACGGAATTTGATATAGAAGTCAACAACAGTTTAGAAAGCTAATTATAGGCAGATCTTAAGAAGTCAGTCTCAAGGAACATTACAATAAATGTAATTTATCATGTTTATGCAAATAAAATGAATTGAATTGAATGAAGCGGTTTACCAAAACCTAGTCGCTTCGCGCCTTAGACGTTGCAACGGCACTGCGGCGCCTGAGCGATGTCACTCCGCTTTCTATGTTCTTTCATAACGAAACGTGTTCCCAATGGACAATGTTTCAGACAGACATGTCAGGGGAGGGTAGTTTCTTTGCGAAAACGGAGAGCGCATAAACGGTGTTAAGATGCGATATCACAGCACTTCGCTGGTTTGCGAGAATAGCGACGGAACTAAAAATGATTAATTTTAGGGAATGACGTTTTTAAATTTTGTGATAAATGTTTAAGTGTATGTTGCAAAATTATAATGATTTTTCGAGGATTTGACTTTACTGATCAAAGAAAGATTTATCAGGGTATTTAAATACATTTAAAAAAAAACAGAATTTGAATAAAATTATACAAAAAAATCGATATCTAAAGGGGGTTTCCGACATCAGTCTTTATTCACGAAAGAACAAATTTTAAAAATCAAGTTATGGCATTTATTTAACTTTAAAGCCTCTTAAAAATCCAAATAAAAAAGATACAACAGTGTTAAAAACTTTTGTACTTATAACAAATAAAACAAGAGTTCTATAACATACAATAGAAACGTTAAATTTAGATCTATTTAACTTTGTTCTTTAAAATAAATGAAATCAAAATAAACATGAATTCTTCTAAATAAATGAAATAAATTAAAAACGATTGCTTATTAATAATCAATAAAATGCAAAACCCGAGAGATCAAATTCCAAAAAGGAAATATTTAAGTAAAATAAATATCTTATTCTACAACCCCTCGTTAAATTGACGATGGTAGTTTGGAATTATATTTTTATCTACTAAATCTACGAGTCCTTTTTTCTTAATATATGAGATTCCGGTGCCTTTTTTATAAGCAGATTACATCATCATCATCATCAGCAGCAGCAGCCAAAGGACGCCCACTGCTGAACATAAGACTCCCCCACGGATTTTCACAGCAACAAATCACTACCGGTCTGCATCCAGTTTGATCCTGTGATCTTTATAAGGTCGTCTGTCCATCTTGTTGGTGGAAGTCCTACGCTGCGTCTTTGGTCAAAGGGTCTTCCTTTCCTGCCCCAACGGCCATCAATTCTTCGCGCTATGTGCCCTGCCCATTGCCACTTGAGCTTACTGATTCTTAAAGCTATGTCATGTTTATTTTACCTTAGTTCTTCTACGTATCTCCTCATTTCTGATTCGATCCCGTAGAGAAACACCAAGCGTAGCACTCTCCATCGCTAGTTGTGTGATTTTGAGCTTCTTTATGAGGCCTATAGTTAGAGACCATGTTTCGGATCCGTATGTCATCACTGGTAACACACACTGATACTGAGGTAGATGAGATGAGAAGACACTTTTGCATAATTTCCCGAATGCTGCCCAGCCGAGTTGGATTCGTCGATTGACCTATTTCTCGAAGTTGCATCTACCCAATTAGATCATTTGTCCCAGGTAGACGTACTCGTCGACAACTTCGAGAGTTGAGTTCCCAATGGATACTGGAGTGGGTACAACAAGGGAGCTCGACATAATTTTCGTCTTCTCCATGTTCATTTTAAAATCCATTTGTTGGGAGACTCGGTCAAGGTCTTCAAGCATAGTGCCAAGATCGTCCAGCGTCTTTGCCACAACGACTATATCATCGGCGAATCGGAGGTGTGTTATGTATTCAGTCGAAGTTTCGATCGAATCAAAGGCCTTTTCATAGTCCACAAACGCTAAGCATAGAGGCATATTATACTCCTCTGACTTCTGTATAATTTGCCTAAGCGTATGGATGTGTATGGATAGCCTTTTCGGAAACCGACTTGTTCGGGAGGCTGGAAGTCATCAAACCTACGTGCGAGACGATTCGTGATGACCCTTGAAAACAGCTTGTAGACATGGCTCAGGAGAGAGATGGGTCTATAGTTATTCAATAAGGTTTTGTCTCTTTTTTTGAAGAACAACACCACCAAACTCCCGTTCTACGCCTCAGGTGTGATGCCTTCCAGCAGCACAAAATCAAAGAGTCTCTGAGCGACTTTAAGTACCGGTGTCCCATCCGCCTTCAGAAGCTCTGCTGTGATTCCGTCCTCGCCAGGTGCCTTGTTGTTTTTGAGCTGTTTAAGGGCCATCCTAATCTCGTAGAGGCTGATGTCCGGGATGTCTTCGGTGTAGTGTCGTGTCAGGATAGCTCGTGGGTCTCTGGCCAAGCTATAAACGAGCTATCAACAAATAATTTAACGTAAATAATTAATTATCAATAAATGAGATATGAATAAATAACTCAATATTTCTATCCCATAATTGCTTGAACACAGACTTATTTCGTAATAAGTAATAACAGTATGCGCATATTTTTCAAAAACAACGTCGTTTCTTATTTACGACGCAATAAAATTTGTTTTTTTTTTCGAGAATATAGACTTAAGCTAGATAAAGTCAGAGGAAAATACGATATTATAGGAAATGAACCGTATCCACTCTAGAATACAGACGTAAATAAAAATAACACATAAAAAGACACTCACCTTTATCAAAAACAAGGACTAATCACAAATAATGTCACTATTCTTGAACAAAAAATCAACATATTGCAACCCAACTCTAAATACGTCGGTATTTATGAGAATCAAACGTTCGTTCACTTTGTTGTCCTCGGTTCAACTGAGAAGAGTCAGTATTTAAGATTTACGCTCGAGTGTTTTGTCCCAAATGAATAATGACGCTGTCTCTTTCTAACGAACCCTGGCTCGAAATCTGCGTTCCGTCTCTGTTCACGATAAAATATCACAGGTTTAGGATCGTATGGCATATTTAACTTAATTCGACAAAATTTTGAATTGTGTCGATATTCTCGAACACCAGCGACTTGTGTGGCACTTAGTGCGTTGGAACTACTGTATTTGAATGAGAACGCCTTGTAGCGCCACGTGTGGTCACTAGCGAGCCTCCTGCGTCACTATCGTGCACTAGACAGATGTACCGGGGTGGTGCGCGGCGCGGTGCGTGTCGCGCTTGGCGGCGCTGCGGTACAGCTTGGGGCAGGCGCCGCACGGGTAGTGCCGCACGCGACGCGACAGCGGGACCTGCGCGGACGCCTTGTGGCGCCACGTGTGGTCACTAGCGAGCCTCCTGCGTCACTATCGTGCACTAGACAGATGTACCGGGGTGGTGCGCGGCGCGGTGCGTGTCGCGCTTGGCGGCGCTGCGGTACAGCTTGGGGCAGGCGCCGCACGGGTAGTGCCGCACGCGACGCGACAGCGGGACCTGCGCGGACGCCTTGTGGCGCCACGTGTGGTCACTAGCGAGCCTCCTGCGTCACTATCGTGCACTAGACAGATGTACCGGGGTGGTGCGCGGCGCGGTGCGTGTCGCGCTTGGCGGCGCTGCGGTACAGCTTGGGGCAGGCGCCGCACGGGTAGTGCCGCACGCGACGCGACAGCGGGACCTGCGCGGACGCCTTGTGGCGCCACGTGTGGTCACTAGCGAGCCTCCTGCGTCACTATCGTGCACTAGACAGATGTACCGGGGTGGTGCGCGGCGCGGTGCGTGTCGCGCTTGGCGGCGCTGCGGTACAGCTTGGGGCAGGCGCCGCACGGGTAGTGCCGCACGCGACGCGACAGCGGGACCTGCGCGGACGCCTTGTGGCGCCACGTGTGGTCACTAGCGAGCCTCCTGCGTCACTATCGTGCACTAGACAGATGTACCGGGGTGGTGCGCGGCGCGGTGCGTGTCGCGCTTGGCGGCGCTGCGGTACAGCTTGGGGCAGGCGCCGCACGGGTAGTGCCGCACGCGACGCGACAGCGGGACCTGCGCGGACACCTTGTGCACGCGCCACATGTGATTCACCAACATGCCACGGCGCTGTAACAGATGAGATTTAAAACTTTCGCGATACATTACATTGAGAATTAGACAACACAGCCAAAACGGGTTCCCTCTATCTGGCAGAATCTTTTTGCTCCGAAAGTCACTTGGCATAACACACTTTGCATAATTTTCTTTAGTCGAATATTATTCAGGCAGAATTTTCTGTTAGGATAATTATTGTTTGGTCGAATATTTATATGCCTAAATTTACAAAAATACTTTTAAGATAGCAGAAATTTATAAGGCATAATTACCTTTGGAAAAATTTTACTTTGCATACTATCGCTAAGCATAATGATTATTAAGTACGATGTTTATTTGGCATAATTTGACTAGGCATACTATGAAGAAAGCAGAATTTCGTTTAGAGTAATTTCACTACGCATATTGCTATTTTTTTTAAATAGTATTTTACCCTAAAATTGAATAAAAAGTCATTAAGTTGCGATAAAAATTAGTGACAGAAACGAATCGGTGCAAAACCGACTCCACGCAGTCTTGTTTACCCCACCCCTAGAGTGTAATTCAACATCGCGTAGGCGCAGAGGGGCGAGGCAGCCCGCGATCTGAGAAGCAGGTGGTTTGAAAGCTCGCCGTCGCGGCTGAGGCAAGTCGAAGCTGCGGTGGTGAGCGAAAACCATCTGCGACGATAAGCTCGCGTGGGACTGCCGGAGCCCCGCAGCGCCGGAGCCGTGACAGAAACCATGCATGTTGCATGCTTGCATGCTACATGCAAGCTGTTGCTTGCTTGCATGCTGCATGCATGCTTACTTGCATGTTGCATCCTTGCTTGCATACATGCAAGCTGTTGTGCATGCATGATTGCTTCCTTGCTGCATGCTTTGCTTTCTTGCTTGCATGCTAAATTACTATGGATTTAATTACTGTTTCAATTACTTGTTTTCAATTACTATGGATATGAAATGTATTCCAAAAGATAATTATAAATGTAAAATTTCTGAGATATGATAGTTCTGCCTTGTAATGATTTTAAATATGAAAAATATGCCAAAAGACGATTCGGACTGTGAACTTTCTGCGATAGGATAATTCTGCCTATTTATGACTATATATACGAATTGTATGCCACAAGACGATTCTATCTGTGAACTTTCTGCGTTAGGATGATTCTGCTTTAAGACTATTATGGATATTAAATTTCTACCTAAAGATGATTCTAGCTTACACGATTATGCGTTTCGAACGTCTGATAAATGAGTGAATGCTAATTGATGCTCTGCGAAAGGAAGTTTATGCTATTTGATGATATGCCAAATAAAATTATGACAATAAAAATTCTGCGAAACAAGGTAGACCCAGCCAAAACGTCGAGCAGTGAGTAGTAAGTAGCATATTTATAATACATATTTAGACCCGTCATGTTTAATTCTCATTGTACCGACATAAATTTATCATTCATATACAGGGTGTGGCGTAAATAGTGGTCCAAAGCAAAGGTGTGGATACACTGTACACTGAAGCACCACATACCAGTATTTAAAAAATTGTATGTACAGGGTTTTCAAAAAAAAAAATTTTTTTTTTTTTAAATCGTTACCTTGCCTTACAAATTTCAGTAAAATGTTTTTATGTCACTAAAGTAACCTAAAATTTAAGAAAGAACTGAATAATAGGTCCAGAAAAATTTACAACACTTGTAATGTACCTAACTGGACCTATTATTCAGTTCTTTCTTAAATTTTAGGTTACTTTAGTGACAGAAAAACATTTTACTGAAATTTCTAAGGCAAGGTATCGTTTTTTAAAAAAAAAAAATTTTTTTTGAAAACCCTGTACAAACAATTTTTTAAATGCTGGTATGTGGTGCTTCAGTGTACAGTGTATCCACACCTTTGCTTTGGACCACTATTTACGCCACACCCTGTATAAGCGCTTCTTGACTTCATTCATTCATATTGCGCACAGCAAAAGAGTGGAACACTTTACCCGCATCACCAAAGGAATATAACCTAAAGACATTCAAAGTCAGTGAACAGGCTTCTTCAGAGTGAACTCACTCCATCGTCGACTCTGTCTAATCCCAATCAGGTCTAGAGTCAAGAACAAACCCATTTTTAATTAACAAAAAAATCATCACAATCTTTTCTTACCCTGCTTTCAATTCAATACCCTGCGTATGTAATGTGTGTAATACATGTAATGAACTTAAGTGAATAGCCACCACCACTAGAAAAAAGAAACAATGCAATAGAGCGATTTTTTACAGTACCTTGAATTCGAGTAGGCATTTGTCGCATTTATATTCACATCCTTTTGTTTCTATTGTTGATTGGTCATTTTCCTGCAATAATATTGTCCTTTTCAATAATTTTAAAACAAACAAGTGCAAAGTCAGACAAACAAGGTTAAGTGCAAGTCAGACTCGCGTTCCAAGGGTTCCGTATTACGAAAATACAGTCGTGGTCACGTAAATGGAATAATAAGTTAGGGACACTATCAGAAAATAAGCAAGGTTCCTTCAACACCGGTAAAGGTTTTAAATGAAGAAGCTTTGAATTTTTATTCTTTACGAACATACTTGTTCATAAAGAATGAATACCTGTATTAAATATTGATTGGTCATGAAAATAAATTCCTAGTTGCTATCATTTTTTTTCCAATGAAAACTACACTGCTTCTTTCATACTGTTTGATGGCTGGCCATCTAATAAGGGACAAAGGATATTTTTATTAAAGTTTTATTATTCATGAAAAAAAATCGAGAAATCGAAGGTTTCAATAATACAATAAGTGCTTTTAAACTATGTTTGAGTAATTAACAACAAAACACATTTTTAAATAATTGCACATCCCTCATGAACATGAGGAATGTTAAAATAGTTTTAAGTATTAAAAATATTTGTATTATATGATGTGACAAAAAAAGGTTACTGTTTAAGCAATTTTTTCTTTATCTGTGCTATAAAACATGGCTTTGTAACAAATTTAAAGATTCTGAATTCACAGGAAGTAACCTGTAGGTTTTGGTTCCCTTGAGGGGTGTCGAAAATTTGAGAACATTTGCGGCATAAACGCCTGTATTTTTGCATTGAGATGGCTTTGAAGTTTGATTTATTCAAGGCTTTAAGAGACCGTAGACCTGAGTGTTCGATATAAATTCTAGCTAGCTGATAATAACATAGCAAACTCACACTATTTAAAACTGGTTTAGATTGTGCAGTTTTTTCGGGACACGCGGAATGTATATGCTGTGCCAGCTTTTCTATGCTGTTGAATGTGACACCACAACTTTCACATTCAAACTTCTTTTCAGAACAATCCCTGTAAGTAACATAATGAGGATAGTTAAAGAAACTTTAACATTAATATCTTTATACATACATAAAAAAATATCATTTTTTCCTTGGTCATGAAATCACGCGTAAACATTTTCGTTTTTTCCTTTTTTGTTGTGTGAATATGGTCGGGAGAAGATTCGAGAAAGAAAAAAATAAGCGGGTGCACTGATTTTTACTTTGTTAGATTCGTCATCGTCCGGAATAAGATAATACTTATTAAAATTATGGGGCCCAGAGCGGGACGGGGCCGGGGGCGAAACGAATTTCGCTGGGTCCGCGAAATTCGTAGTCTTCTATAAGAATAACATAATCTCAATCCAAAAAAGTGGGTATGTTACCTCAAATGCTCTCTTTTTTTCTCTCGTAGTATAGTTTGTTTGCAATAAGGGCACGATATCAACATTGTTAAAGGTTCACTTAAAGCGGTTTGCTTTTTATTCTGATTCTGAAACAGAAATAGTGATTAGTAACATAATAAATTAACAAACTAATCAAAATAATACAATGATGTACCTCATTTCCAGATTTGTCATGTTCACTAGAAAGATTTCCCAGTTCTAAATCCAATCCAATTCCATATGAATTAAATTCTATTTCAGATCTTGAGCTACCTGAAATATCTAGACTTAGCATTCTGTCTGTATCGAATAGGTTCGTCGAGAAATCTAGTCCATTTGTGAAGTTCTGCAAACTCTCGTCGGAAGGCAATCGATTATCTTCGGCATTCAATGAAGTATCCAGCCTTATATCTGGTGTTGTGTTCGTTTTATTTAAGCTCTGACTGCAAAATAATTCTGCTAGTTATTAACTTATTATTACAAGCTGTTAAACCAAGATCTAAGTAGGTAAAAAAAATATTCCTAAAGATGGAATAAGAAACTAAAAATTACGGTAGTATCAATTGGAAGAGCATTAGGCCCGGTAAGCCAGAGGTTGTAGGTTCGAGTTCCACCCATGCACAGTTTTTGGTTTCTTTTTTCATTTTTAGGAATATAAAATATGACAATGTGAGTGTTAAAAAAATTCAAAACCATTGGATTGCGAAGCGTTATCCATTTCCAAGTTAAATGTATTCTGTAATAAATAACTACTTTGCCTACTGCTGGCTATTGTAAAACAGTTGTGTAGATAGCGCTGACGTCACGCATCCATAAGAGACCAGAAATTTCGCACAGACAGGCCGACAGCGCGGTAGCTCAATTGGAAGAGCGTTTGGCCCGGTTAACCAGAAGTTGCAGGTTCGCGTCCCACCCGAGCGCTCTTATTACATCTTAAGGAATATAAAAAATATGACACTGTGAGTGTTTAAAAAGTGATTTCAAGACTTACGGTTTCTCTGGTCTTTTGTAGCAATAACGGGCCATGTGTCGCTTCAACCTAAAAAAAGTATCACAATAGGTCTAGAATTTTTGATATTGAGATTCATAAAGTTCATTCAAGTATCCTGTATGAATAGAAAAAATGCTTACGTGAATCGTCTACCAAAGGTTCGTGTGCAGTGCCGGCATCGATACCTCCCTGTTGAAGTAACTTTTTCCTGAAGACCAATAATAATATGTTTTACATTCAACAACAATTTACCGATGATAAAATCTAAAAGGCACTTGATTAACTGTCACTGGGTTAAAATGGGTACTTTCAAAGCCAGAATAGAGAGTAGAATATTACTTCCGAATGAATATTACTAATTCATAAAGATGATATCTACCTACCTTATGATATGAGTCCACATGAACTTGCAGCTGAGATGCGGTTGGCAAAGCTCGGTGGCACTTGTAACACCACCATTTACGCTGCTCCTCTGGTAATTCTATGCAACAAAACATAGCATATACAATACACAGGGCGTCGCAAGAAGGGTGTACCAGCGGGTGTCTGATAGTAGAAGACACCAAGAGCTAACGATTTGACCCCTACGTGCGTTCGAAATTCAATAGTTTATTGATTTAAACTTACGTGGTCACTAACATTAGAGTGGTTTGTATATCGGGATTGCTACCATGACCTTATTATTTTCGAGTTTCCGATATTTAGGCACTGTTGCAAGTGCCATGATCACGGCGTAACTGGTCTTATCATGGTTAGTCACAATTTTTGGTATTTAAGTAGTACACTTTTTTTAACGATAAACCTAATACAAACCTTTAAGATAACAATAACATTAAAATAATATCGAATTTTTTTAAAAAAAGGTAGAAATAAGCTTCTTTGCTGGTTAGTTTTTTTTTTGCAGAATCTTTATCATTTTTAACCGACTTCAAAAAAGGAGGAGGTTATCAATTCGACTGTATGTTTTTTTTTTTTTTTTTGTAAGTATGTATACACCTCATATCTCAGTCGTTTGTAGACCGAATCGAAAATTTTTTTTCGCCTACTTAGAGGGTGTACCTTCTAGTTGGTCCCATTTTTTCCATTTTGGGATCTGATGATGGGATCTTGGTGTAATCGAGGGAAACCCTCAAATTTTAAAGGCAGGTATAGTGTTTCTTTACTAGAATCTTAATCTTGTGGGGCTGAGCTGATGGTGGAACTCCTTAACGCTTAGGAGTTCAGTAATTATAATGACAGAACATATGATAGGTAGTTTGTAGCTTCTTAAAGAACAGAGTCATAGGTGCAACTCCCCCCCCCCCCTCTCTTATAAACTCTAAAAATGGAGAAATAAAATTAACTTTAAAAAAGTAAAAACCGACTTCAAAACCAAAATGCACTAAAAAGTCTACAATAAACTCTTGAACATTTGACCATCAAGCATCAACTATCACAGCACCGACTACAAAAAGAAATTGTTTGCCTAAAGCGGATTCCTTTCCTTTCAATGGTGAAGAGTTTATTTAAGACTTTTTAGTGCATTTTGGTTTTGAAGTCGGTTTTTTACTTTTTTTTCTTTTTAAAATAATGTACTTAAAAAACTTTGGATACGTATCTTAAAAGCTGCCTTACTTAGAGGCGGTTTTACCAACGTCAGAAAGGACTTATCCGACCGAATAAGTAAATAAATACCGGCCAAGTGCGAGTCGGACTCGCGCACTGAGGGTTCCGTGCCAACTTTAACTGAATTAGGGAATCCACTTACTTCCACTTAGTAAAATAGCACAATATTTTGTTAACAGCAAATATAACTTTGTTTTTCATAGCGTTTGTATAAAGTACAAAGTTATGTTTGCGGTTGTTGGAAATGTGCTATATCTCGAAAACTTCTCGTTCGATATCGTCCGAACCAATTTTCGTTGAAAGTATGTATTTGTTAAGATCTACATTATATATTTTTTGGGGGGAGGACGCCCATTTTACCACGTTGGAAGCGTCTAGAAATGAAACGTTAGACTTTAAAAGAAAATGGTTTGAGAAACATCAATGTCATTTTAAAAGACCTATCCATAGACACCCCACACACACGTATAGGATTGACAAAAAAATTTTTTTTTGGTTTTAGTTTCATGTAAGGGAGCCCCCCTTAAATGTCATTATTTTTTATTTTTTGTATGAGAATCGTAAAGCGGTTAATAGGATACATACTCCTACCAAATTTCAAAAGTGTGATGCTTATAGTTACAGAATAAAATGGCTGTGACATACGGACGGACAGACGGACAGACAGACAAACTTGACGAAACTATAAGGGTTCCGTTTTTTGCCATTCGGCTACGGAACCCTAAAAACGCCCGGTTTTATAATAACATTTACATAAATGATGGTTGAAAAATAGGTGACGTTTTCATCAAGGGCGTAGCGTGCTTTGGTGGGGCCCTGTATAAAAACTTGTTTGGGGGCCCCATGGGTAAAGATTTCTCACAAAAAAATAAATTTTTAAATATTCATCCAGATTTTTTACGCTAGATTTAAGAGTAAATTCGCGGGCCGCGGCGCGGCTTGTTACGACATACACATACATGAGAAGTTCCTTATCTTTTTTAGTTAAGCGCCCACTTTTAAACTTTGAAAATCTATTTTTCAAAGTTTGACCTTCAAACCTCTCTCAATAGTACAACAAAACCAAACCTCAATAGCATTACAATTTGAACAAACAAGAAAATCACAAACGTTGATGGTGATGTTAATGTTGACAGCGCTTATGATTGTTGGTATGCTAGTGTTCCATGGAAGTTCTTAAGTTATTTTTTATCTGTTTATTTTATATTAATTATTGTTTACACACTTTGGGGGCCCCCGTACCCCGGGGGCCCCGTATAATTTATACGGCAGATACGGCGCTAACTACGCCCCTGGTTTTCATATTAGGAGTTCTGTATTTTATTCGACGAATATTACTTATCTGACATTGGTTAAATCGACTCTAACTTGGTTAACAGTAGTGCAAATTTCGTACACTTCTCTAGCTTCGTATAAAAAAGCCCAGTGAAACTAAATTGAGAATAATATGTAAGTTTTGGAACAAATAAATGTAATGAAAGTCGTTTAATCATCATAAATAAACCTTTATTTCACGTTAAATATTTTAAATGTGGAGAAGTTGTTTCAAATATTGTAAGGCATTTAAAAAGTTGCTCCTGTGCTAGCTTGCGCGCGCATTTGCGCCAATTGTATTGTATCTTGTCACATTCTTGAGCATGACGTCGCGTATTGTGTTTTAAGAAGTAAATGATTTTCAAAAGTAACCCGAAAATGAATGATAGATATCTTCTCAGAAGATGGTTCCGTAAAATGCATTATTTAAGTTGGTTTGGTGATTTGTGTCCTGTGACTCACTGAATTGTCATATTACTTCTTTGAATGTCATGTCGTTTACTCTGTATGGTAGACTTATTGTTTACTACGACCTCAAAAATCTTTAGGGCTCAAGTATGTAGTACTATTATTTATTCTGTAGCTCAAGTCTGACGACCTTGGGGACCAGGCTACGGCTTTAGATTTAGATTTAAAGATATTTGTTATAATAAAAGACAATATACAGTGTCACTTGCATGAGAACAACGCTGGCTTTGTTTCGTCCAAACTTAGCCAGACAAATAAGTTAGGTTTAGTCAAAAAAGAAAAATAACAATTAAAATTAATAAGCTTCTTCTGCAGATTATATTTTGGCAAACAGTAAAATGATATAATTCTATTGTTATTGTTATTAGACTACTTGAATACCAAGTTTTGACTCTAACGTTAAGAGTTTAGTAGTTACACGTGTTTTTCTGGATCAAGTCGCAATCAGGCCTAAATTCGTTCGAAACGAAAAGTATCGAATTTCGCTGAACATACATGGGGGTCATTTCGATAGTCCTTGATGTCCTCTACGCACCAGTTACCCGCTGGTACACCCTTTTTGGGACACGCTATATACAGGGTGTTGTTTTGGTCAGCGACGAGCGACTCAGGGGTGGCTGTACAAACGATACTGAAGCCAAAAAATACATATATATTTTTGAAGTAGAAAAAATCTATAAAATCATTTTTTATGCGTTACAGTCAAAACTACCAACACCAGGTAGCCTCTTCGTAGCTTACTAGCTACGGCGTAGTATTTCGTAGATAAGCGCTAGCTACGCGGTAGGGTGCAAGATTTCCCATTCGTTTTGTATTTTTTTTAATGTTGTGAAGAGGTTTTCTTGTATAAAACTTGCTTAGAATTTTAAAAACTTTAAAAAAATAATAAGCATATTATCATCCCTGAGTTGGATGTCGTTGACCAAAACAACACCCTGTATGTCACCGTAATATTGTTAAACACGGTTTGAAATACGTTAGATTGAAATCTGTTGATTTATTGTGAACTGTACCGAACTTCATACATTATAATTTAACACTTTACGTGACAGTGAACGACTATAGCCGTAAAACAAGAAAATGTTCTATTGTGTCTGTGATACTGCCCTGTAAAGTGTTAAACTGAAATCACGAATCACTGGGCAAAGTAGTGGGTCAGGGTAGGCTAAAGGATTCGCTCACAATGAATCGACTGATTACAATCAAACGGATTTAAAACCGTTTTACAATATTACGTTGATATTCTTCGCAGTAATAATTATTTAAAAGTTATACCAGTAGAATAACAAATACCTTGTGTAAGATCCAGTATAGGCAATCCCGGTGGTAAGTTATGATCTTCGGAATACTGTTTACTGTATCCTAACGCCAATGTAGTTTGTGTTGTCAGAGGTTGTACTGTGATTCCATATAGCTTGTTATCTTCCTCATAAAGCCACACATTTGCCGTACTTTGAGTACCCAAAGCCAACAAACAGAACCAGTTACTTTTATCTGTTGAACAAAAATGTGTTATTTACCATCAGGGAAATTAATTTTGAAATATATAATTATTAACAATGTTTAAAATATTACCTCTATCAGATACATCAATGTGTTTGATGTTATCACCATTTTTTAAAAGAAATATAGGAGTCTTTGATTTTGCAGCATCATCAATCATATGTTGAACTTCTGAAGAGGTTATTGTTTTGACAATCCCTAGAATTAAATGTTTATTTATTTATGATTATTTCATTATAAAACAAATATTAACTCTAATATAGTTTAATTTACTTTTTAAGCCAGTAATCATTTTTATTGAAACTACCTTGCACAGGCCCAAATCGTACCCTTTCTGGTAAAGGCCGCTTTGGTGTAATGCGACCGCGGCGCAGCTGCAGCGCGACGGGTAGAACGGCCACAGCGCGGGGCTGCACTGGTCGGTCCGCTAAGTGTACTAGTGACAAAACAATGCATTTTAGGCAAACATACTGGCAAATGTTGGGGGACTTGTAGTGGTAGTAGACTGGTAGTACATGACGTGGGTGACCGCGGGCGGTTTCACCCACGTCATATGAGTTTTTGCCATAAAAACCTTCAAGCCGTTTATATTTCCATATTTCCTTTTAGAGTGGTCCAAACAGGGTCCAAAATACAATATCTCCAGCGGAGATAATTAATTAAATTATTTTTTTCCATGTATGACAAAAAATAAAAAATAAATATTGGACACCAATCACAACATTGCTCTGATCCCAAAGTAAATAGCTAATGCACTTATGTTGTAAGGAAATCAGACAATAGTGGTATTACAAAACCCAAACCCGAGAAAAAAAAAATGATTTCAATATCAACCCAACCAGGAATCGAACCCGGAACCTGGGAGCGGCCACGCCTTAAACCCAGTGTGTTTAGCTACTACACCACGGCGATCGTCGTCAAAAATGTTTACCTGTTTGAGTGAAAACAAAACGCAAGTACCTAAACACAATTACGATTTTATTATTATACCCATTTAATTATAGTAAAAATAAATAATACGACACACTGATTGTCTGGTTTCGATGTAAAGAATTTTCTAGTACCAGACAATGATTATGACGGAGACACCTCCCAAAAAAACTTAAATACATATACCATACATGACTTAAGTACAAATATGTTCGTGCTTATCACACAAACATTTGACCCTCGCAGGATTCGAACTTGCGACTGCTTGTTCAGTCAGGGCAGGGCTTGAAACCGGTTCAAGATTTACCATATAGATTTATTATAACGGTTAAACCGATATTATCCTAAAATTCCCTTCCGGAGCGGAACCAAATAAGAGTGATACTGTAAACCTTAATAAACCGGTTAATTCGTCGCAAGCGGCCGATCTCAACGCGACTTGTTTTTTGACCGAATATTCTTCGAAATAGGTTAGAATAATTATCAGATTCTACAGAATTATTCCTTTTGCCATTTTATTGTTTATATAATATAATTAAAATTTCCAAAAATATGTCGAACAATTACCACATAACGTATCTGATAGGATATATAAACAAAATAAGTTTTATTGAATAAAAACAAACGTCAATGCGCTCACCGCACGCAGATCTCAACGAAGATGAGGTGGTTGTCCTGGCTGAACGAAAAGTTAAACCAGGTTAATGAAAAATACCCATATTTTTCCGAACCGGTTTAAAAACTGGTTCAAAGGAACATAACCTTTTTCAAAAAGTTCCACCTGTATTTTCGTTAAACCGGTCCAGAAAAAATACCGGTTTCCACGCCCTGGGTCAGGAGTGCAAATCAGTTCACCAAACATGTCGTGTATAGTGTATCGTGTTAGTAAAGTCAACTCATCATTTTCAGACCTTATTTCTGAATCGAGAAAAAGTCTCCCGGTACATTTGCTATGGGTTATCTCATGTTGCCCGGGGGCGGGTCCTTATATTTTCTGTGTTTTGTAGTCTAACTAAGAAGATAAGAACAGTACTAGAGGGTGATAAAAGCGTTCTTAAAAGTCAACTGCTCAAAAAAAATAGCATCCGCAGTATTGAATCCATGAATGAATTACCAACACAACGCCAAAAGCCGCCCAGCACGTCGCGCATCTCTCCTTACATGAACGGATGGTATTTAAAAGCTAAGAGATCTGCTAAGATGTATCCGGGATCTAGTGGTTTCAAGCGAAATGTAATGCGTGTGACTAATAGAGCATTTATTTAGATAAGGATTAATACAATGTTTATGAAAATAGCATAGAAAATAATGCATTCCAATAAATCATTTCTTATTACCTTAATAAAGCTTATTCTTTTATTTAACAGTTTGGTTAGGAGTATAGTAGAATACTGTGCTTTTATTTGGAGGCCTCATTATGCTACACATTTACTTAGAATCGAGCCGGTTCAAAAGAGATTTATAGGACATTTGTCATGGACATGTGGATTTAGAAGTTTTGAGAGACGGATATCACATGGAAAAAATTGGCATTTACTAAATGATTTCTTTAGATAACCGCAGATATATTATTGACCTAATTATCACTTCCAAAATTATAAGTGGTGCTATAGACTGTCCTAAAATGTTAAGTATATTCAAAATGACTGTCCCCATTCATCTGCTTCTTTGCCGCAATATTACTTTATTGATCAGGCCACACTGAAGAACAGTATTTGGCTCAAATTTGGCAATATCTAGAATGAGTAAAGTTGTCAATGAATTTGGTGAAGTAATGGATATATTCTGGGATCCACGTAACAAGCTCCGTCGCACTTTGCGAGATCATTTTTTACAATGTTTTGTTTTAACATTTGGTTATTTTATAGTATTATTGAAACAGTGCCTGTCTTAATGTTAGATTAATATTAGTTCACAAAGCTGATGTTGTTACTAGCATGTTGTATCTGCCTGTTATTATTTGTACATTTCAATTCTTTCTTGTTATTATAGAATTCAAAACATGTATGTACAAATGTTGGTGGATCAATAAAAAAAAACTAACAGTGATCAAACCTTAAGAGGTAGGTATATGCTGTGGTGGAGTTTTCTGTAAAACTATTGAAAGCAAACATTTGTGCCACTTCAACAGTTTTTGCAGTGTATGCAATAACAGCTTGAAAATTACAGATTTCTTCCGTATTCATTAACATTTAGTGTTCTATCTTCAGTATTTAAATACATATCTTTATAAAATATAGCCCAATGTTATTCTAATGTGTAAGCTTTATTTTTGTAAAGTTTAACTTAAATGTATTCAGTGGTTTTTGTGTGAAGTAACAAACATACATCCATTGCATCATCACAAACATTTGAATTTATAATATTCAGTAGGATTAAAGTTTTGGCAACCAAAACAAAAAGAAAAACAGGAATTATTTGCTTACATCTGGTAAATGTCAGTACTTTTTGAAGCTGAGTAAGCCAAATGAAACTACTCAAATTATGAAAACCCTCCAAATGTGAGATAACATTAAAGTAAACAATTAAATAATACTCACAAATCTTATGAAATTTTGATGCTGTGCATTTTCTATTCTTTGCATTGTCTTTTTCTTCAGATACTTTTGCATTTTCCTGTACATCAATATCAGCAGAAGATTTCCCAGAGGTGCTTGGTGTGGTCAATGCTATATTATTGGGTAACAAATTACTACTACTTGACACTTCTGTGGTTTTAGGCAATGTACAGGTATTCCCATTGCTAGGTAAAAATTTCTGATTAGTCATACAGTTAAGTAATGTTTGATCATCTATTAAATCAGTAGGCTCTGAAAAATAACAAAAACAATATTATCATATTGAGTTGAAAGTTCATTCATTCATTCATTAATGGTTAGAAAAGTGCTAAAACTTAGTATAGGTTCAGGTCACCCCTTATGACCTGTTTTGATAAACAAATATTGTAATATTTTTTCATTTTCTTTATCATTTACGACACTTATAAATAGAGCCACTTACCCATATAAACACACAGCTGCTCATTTTGCGGTCTGTCTTTAATAAATGTGTATAACTGATCACCATGAGGCTGAAATGGTAAACAACTCATTATGAGCATTAGTTTTACCAACGACATAACAGAGAGACAGCAAGATAACTGGAGTCATTCCAATGGCTTGTTAAATAAATATGAAACAACAAGTCATTTTATGAAAATAACTTATAAAATAGCATAAACTGCAGTAAAAACCACAGTTTTGTTTGTTTTAATAAAAAGTAGTAACTTTATCCATACTTACATCCAAGACCATGTTTAGAGGAACAGCTTGAGATTCTACAGCAGTTTCAGGAATATTTTGGATATTTACTTCAACATAAAACATTTGTGGAGATGTCTCAATAGTATCAAAATCGTTTTGGTTGATTAAATCTGTGGATAGACGAGCATAAAATTCGGTTGTGAATTATTAACCTTAAATTGTTCAATTTTGATCACAAAATTAGGTTAGCACATTTGTCTCACTGATCATGTAATCTTTTAATTGTCTGACAGACAAGACATAACAAAAAAAAACGCTTGAAGCAGTGAATTCTTTAAAGTATAAAAGTAGACCTACTATGTGAATTCATTTTGTTTGCCAGCAGGAATCTTTCTAAAACTGAATGTAACATAAAATTTATTTTGCCTTGTTTAGTATTAACATTCACAAAACCTATGAAAAATGTTTTAATTAAAATTCCATTATTTCTTTCTATCGACAGTTTTGAAGATAAGTAGGTAGGTACTTCTTGGTGACTTTAACGGAACGAAATAAATTAAACAAAAGCGCGGCTGAAAATTTTAGAACAGAAACCTTTTTTTTCTACCATTCGGGACTGCCTATCTGACAGATGACAGACAGATGTTTTTTTTAAAAATACAAGATTCACGTCCTTGGCTGTACGCCATAAAAACCCGCGACTTTGTCCGCGCGTTTTGAGCTTGCTCCCTCCCCTCCCGTCGCAGCGTCATGTTTTATATCCTAAAGCCTTTCTCGATAAATAAGCTATCCAACACAGAAATATTTTTTTAAAATCGGTCCAGCAGTTCCTGAGATAAGCGCGTTCAAACAAACAAACTCTTCAGCTTTACGAGGGTCAAACTGAAAGTTCTTAGAACTGGCCACTTATAAACAATATAATAAAAAAAATATTCTAAAATTTGAAAATAGAACTCTTTGCCAATATTACTGAGTATATATTTCATTCATTTGTCATTTGTTTTACGATTTGGCGGCAAATTGAAAATTGTCTGTGTCACGTCAACATGAATTTAACACGAGAAAATTTTCGTGCAATGATTTTTTATGACTTTCGATGTCATTTAAGTCAACAAGAAAGTTATGATAGACTACGATTGGCCTTTCACGATGAAGCCCCATCTCGTGCGACTGTTTACAACTGGTTTAATGAGTTTAAGCGTGGTCGCACTAATCTCACTGATGATGTACGTGAGGGCCGGCCTTCTACGGCGACGACTGAAAATAACATCTGTGTTGTGCGGCGTATGATAGAGACTGACAAAAGAGTGACCTATCAGCAGATTCGGACAAGCTTAGGCATCGGTATGAGTCAAGTGCACAAAATCCTCCACGAACATTTAGCGGTCAGGAAGCTTTGCGCCCGGTGGATACCTCATAATTTGACTAAGGCTCAAAAACTCCATCGTGTGGATTGGTGCCGTAAAATGATTGAAAGATTTAACGGAGGTGACTCAAATGCTGTGTTCGACATACTAACAGGTGACGAAAGCTGGATTTACTGTTATGATCCTGAAACCAAAAGACAATCTGCTCAGTGGGTGTTTCCTTTCGAGGAGTTGCCAACTAAAGTGAAGAGAGATCGAAGTGCGGGAAAAAAAATGGTGGCCTCGTTCTTTGGAAGGATAGGTCATTTCGCAACAATTGTGTTAGAGGATCAAAAAACAGTTTCTGCAGAATGGTACACTACCAATTGTTTGCCACTTGTCTTGGAAAAAGTTCGAGAGAAACGACCTCGCAGTAGGATCCTCCTTCACCACGACAACGCCTCGTCGCACACCGCCAAGCGAACGATCGACTATTTGGCGACATCAAACGTTGAATTACTGGGTCACCCGCCGTATAGCCCCGACCTCGCGCCTTGTGATTTTTATTTATTTCCAAAAATTAAAGAAAAACTTAAAGGAAAGCGGTTTATGAATGCTGAAGAAGCGGTGGCTGCGTATCGCGATGCCATTGAAGAGACCCCTAAGGACGAGTGGGCAAAGTGCTTTTCCCAGTGGTTCCATCGCATGCAGCGGTGTATTGACGTCAATGGACAATATTTTGAAAATATATAATAAAACTAATAACTGGCTAATGTAATCAGTTTTTGATTTTCTAAGAACTTTCAGTTTGACCCTCGTATAATAAAATCGCGCAAGCGCACGTTGTACTTAAGCCGCGAACATTATTTTGGTGCGGAGTTATGTTAAAACTGTGATAGCTCCTAAGTTATTTATTGGAATCAAATGATATAAAGGGCAACTTGGTTCTAAATGAAATGCTCGTGATGATGAATGTATTTATTTTGATAAGAATAAATACCTGTGTGTATAATACACCTCTAAAAATAATGCATTATTTTTTTACAAATTTATTAACATAAAAAAGGTTGTAGTAAGTCAACCATAAAAGATAGACTTATGCTGTCGCGGACTTTATTATATAACTCTTAATGCTGAACAATCCTGTCATACATGATTTTTGTGTAACTTAAGCGGTTTCCGCAGCGTATGCAGCGGAAGCTCTCAAAAGGAATATCTTTCTCCCGTTGTCGCAACATTTTTAATTTCTGCTGTGGTCTTATGAGTCGTATCTTTATATTATATAGCCTAAAGCCTTCCTCGATAAATGGACTATCCAACGTAAATAGTACATTATGATACAAGTGTGCTAAGTTGACCATTATATACAAGGCGATATTGTGTGCGCACGAGCGAAAGCGAGTGCGCCATAAGAAAGCCGCGTATATAATGGTCACAGGCACACGTGTTTCATACGACGTTTTTCAACACACTTGCGAGGAAAAAACAAGACCCTTCATTTACTAAGTTTTTAATTATTAAAACAGTAAAAATACATTTCACTCGATTTTGATGGCAAAGACTTTCGCACGCGTTTTTCGCCTTGTTACGTATGTCCGGCAGAGTTAATAATAGGTTTTCTTCACTTGAAGTAGTCATTTTCATTAATATTAAACTTCATAATTAATCCAAACTTTGTCACAGCCGACAATTATTATTTATGAAAAATGGCGCGTTGTTTTTTTTTCTTGCCGCGATACCGATGCGCGCGCAAGGCCTAGGCGCGAACTAGATCAGCCAAAAGCCAAGATAAAAATGTAATAATTCGTGTTTAAAACACAAATCACAGAAAATGTTAAATGAATTTGAGCTATGTTTTAGTAATAAATCTGGATTTACCATTTATTGAAATAAATATGTAGATACTGTTATTTTTCGCATAAATACGGTTTGTTGCTAAAATAAAAGTATTGTATAACCCGACTAAATTAAATCGCTTCTTCTTCTTACTTACGACTTGGTACTAGGGTACAAATGTAAATTGGTCGGGTTAATAAACTAAAAGCACTAGTGCAATAATATAATGAAAAAGCACGCGTGTTTAATATCTATGATTATGAGCCAAAAATCGGTGGAATAAAAACGACATTTTGAGCAAGTGTGTTGAAAAATATTTTTTCAAATCGGGCCAGTAGTTTTTAAGATTAGCGCGTTCAAACAAACAAACAAACAAACAAACTCTTCAGCTTTATAATATTAGTATAGATTTAAATGCGAGCACGCGCAAGCGCGTTTCATGAGAATTGACAGGTTAAAATCTCACACTAAACTTTTTTTTTTCAAGAAAAGGTGATAACTTTATTCCCTTATTCCCTGGGAACGGGGTCGGGCCTTAGTTTGGGATGCAACTTGTGTCGATCTCAGAGAATCAGCCCTTAAAGCTGGAGCAGCAGCTCTGTAACTGCCAATAATAAAGCTTGCTGGTTCCTAGCTCAAAGGATTAGCATAGCTATTCAACGCGGCAACGCAGCCAGCATCATAGCCCAAGTAGCACAGAACTGCTGTATATTAGCTGAACTACTGTCCACAATATAATCCTTAGCTGTACAAGCCGTCTGAATAAGAGAGTTAGAGGCGCTGTAAGTGCTTGTTTAACTCTAATTTGGGCACAAATTAATCAGCTATTAGCTGAACAACTCTCACTTTAGCATTATAACAACATTATTTGAGCATTATTACCGGTAACTGTCACCCTAAGAGCTGAACATACTGAATAATAGAGTAAAATGTTAACAAATAAACAGCACACTGGCCGGTTATAGAATTTCTATTAGCCAAGCGATACCAAAGTACACTCTAGCAGGATCTTTTAACGCTTCTACGAAGTTGAATTTTCTTAAGTGGCAAATTTGTGAATTAATATAATACTAATTCTTTAGCCTTCAACTTTTATATTTTATTATTGACGTTTTGTTTGTTCGTCTTCAATTGATGACGGTTTACTGTGGTAAATTGATTATTTCGTGAACTTCGTATTGATTTTCCTTAATGTTACTTGAAATTCGAATGGGAAAGAAAGTTTATTGTCAAATACTATATAAATATAGGCGAAAATTTTCACGCGCTATCAAATTATTTCTGTTTTCTAGTAAATAAATATGTGAAATGGGCAGAAATGGAAAAAGAATTTTGTCATTTTAGTTTTATAATAAGCTTTTTATCTTCTCATTTACAATATTACTACTTCATAGTCATACTTTTATGATATTGTGTAAGGCAGGGGAACCTACTTTTAAAGAGATAAATGACAAAGACCAATATTTATGTTTGTATCTCGCATTTATTGCGCGTAAATACCTAAAGCTAGATACAATAACAGACAACCTCAAATTATGTAAATCTAGTAAAGTTAGGATTGCTATATAAATAGTGCAAAAGCTACTTGATAAACTAATTAAATATCAAAGCTAGGATTGGTTTATGCATATGGCCCTTAATGTGATAAAAGCATAATATAAGCAAGTAAAGTTAGAATGAAAAGTCTAAAACAAGGATCGGCTTAAGAATGTGAACATTAATGGTTATGCGTGATAATAACAAGCGGGCGTGACTCTAAATTATTAACAAAAGCTAAGCGATTAACTAATTTAAGCAAGCAATAATGTGAGTACGGGACGTGGTTGGGGACGATACAACACGATAACTCGGTTCCTTCCGTGTTACGGAAACAAACTGATTTATCGCGTTGAGAGCGCGTTCAATTCGGTCAACGTGTTCCGTGTTACGGAATCGCGGCGAGAGACGAAGTGAACTGCCTCGAGGCGGCGGCCGGCTGCCTTATATATGGTTTGGGTCGGCGCGCGAGTGAATCATGCGGAGGGGCGCGGGCTGGCCGATGCGTAGCTCTCGGTACTCGGTGAGGATGACGTAATGGCGGCGCGCGGCGCGTAGATAAGGTTCCCGTGTTACAGGCTCCCCCTCTGGCTCCGAAGACGTCCCGACGAGGTAGCCAGGACAGGTGTGGATGAGGTCATCTTCTTCGTTTGACCACGGGTTCGTGGCGTGACTGAGGTGGCTTGAGGTTCCACTTTCTTAGGCCGACCACGCTTGCGTAGTGGCGCGGCTGAGGCGGTGGCTGCAGGAGATGCCACCTTCTTTGGCCGACCACGCTTTCGAAGTGGCGCGGCTGGACTGGGCAGGGATGCTGACTCAGGGCCCCGGAAAGGGCGAAGCGCTGACGAGTGGTACAGGCCCAGGGACTGGTCAGGAACATTGGGGTCTGCAATTTCAAAAGAACTAGGTCCATGACTTCGTAATATTATGTAGGGTCCATCACGCCTTGGTGCGAACTTGGCGCTGAACCCTTTTGAAGAGCTGCTAAGGATATGTGAATCTACCATAACATGATCACCAGGATTATATTTAGGACATTTATTTCTTTTTTTATCTACGTAGTCTTTTCTTTGTTCTTCTCTTATTTCTTGTGTTTCTCTTGCCCTTTTTAGTGTGTTTGCTAGTTTTATAAGTTTTGGTGTTATTTCGGGGATAAAATTTTCTTTTACTATTATAGCTTTTAAGTCGTGATTAACATCATCAGGAGTTCTTAGGTTTCTTCCAAAAGTTAGATAAGCAGGGCTGTATCCAGTTGATGCTGAAATGACTGTGTTCATAGCAAATCTGATGCTTGGTAACATTTCGGGCCACGATGTGTGGTCATCTCCTACTAAAATAGCAAGTTGCGTTTTAAGGTCTCTGTTTCTTCTTTCGACTGGGTTCGTTTCAGGATGATAGAGTGGAGTAAAACCTTGTTTTATGTTTAGGCAGTAACTTAACTGCTGCATTACATTACTGACGAATTGGCTTCCGTTGTCACTTATGAATCGTCGAGGCGTTCCATATCGTAAGATAATTTCATCAAGTAGTGTCTTAGCGCATTCTTTTGCTGTTGCATGCTGTAATGCAAATAATTCCACCCATCTGGTTGCATAGTCCTCTACTATGAATATCCATGACTTATTATCTTCGCTTTTAGGTAACGGTCCAAACAAATCAAAGGATATCACTTCAAAACGCTGATTAAGAGCAGTAGTTTGCAACAGTCCAGTTGGCTTCATATTACTGGGTTTGTATCTTTGACAGTTGATGCAAACTTTAACGTAGTCTTCGATTTGTTTCCTCATTCCCTTCCAAAAGTATCTTCTCGAAATTCTTTCGATTGTCTTCTCGACACCGTAATGACCAGCAATAGGGTCGTCGTGATATGCCGAAATGATAGTATCTTGCTCGGACTTCGGTACTACTAATTGACAATCATCAGTGTCACGATCTGGGTTGTAGCGGTATAGTAGTCCATTATCGGTAAGATATCCTTTCCTGCTCCAATATTGCCCGTTTTCTTCATTTGTGTTATCTTCTAGGGCCAATATTATCTTTTTAATGGTTACATCTTCTAATTGGGCTGCTCTTATTTCTTTGGCACTCCTTCTTGGCAAGTCTATAATAATGTTGCAGATTTCACAGCTCTCTTCAACCTCTAGACTGCAGGTAGGTCGCGACAATGCATCGGCTACGACATTTGTTTTGCCCGTGATATATTTTATAGTTATGTCGTAAGCTTGTAACTGTAGTGCCCATCTCGCTAATCTTCCGGTCGGTGACTTCAGTGTCATAAGCCATTTGAGTGCTTGATGATCTGTTAGTACCGTTATAGGTGTGCCTTCTATATATCCTCGGAATTTGTTGATAGCCCAAACGACTGCAAGTGCCTCTCTTTCTGTTGTGCTGTAATTTTTCTCGGCTTTAGTCAGGAGTCTGCTCGCATACTCTACGGGATGTTCATCTTCCCTCTCCCCCTGCACTAAAACAGCTCTGATCGCATAACTACTTGCATCTGTCTTTATTATGAATGTTTTGTTCTCGTCAGCTTGTCTCAGGACTGGAGCTGACACCAGATCATTCTTCAGGGATTCAAACGCATTTTGTTGTTCCTTTTCCCAACGCCATTCAGCGTTCTTTCGTGTAAGACGAGTAAGAGGCTCAGATTTCTTGGCAAAATTTGAAATGAACCTTCGGTACCAAGAACACATTTGAAGAAAAGATAACAAATGTTTCACATTCTTAGGTGCGGCTTGTCTTGTGATAGCCGTGACCTTTTCTGGGTCCACTTCTAATCCTCTTGGTGTTATGTAGTGGCCAAGGTATTTTACACGTGAGCAACAGAAATTGCACTTGGTCTTGTTGACCGTTAAATTATATTCTCGTAAACGGTCAAATACATCTTGTAAGTCCTTTAAGTGTTGTTCGTAACTTTCTGATAGGACTATGACGTCATCAATATATATAAGCATCTTTATGTGACTCAGCGAGATTCGGAATCTGTCCATTAGTCGCTGGAAAGTGGCCGGAGCATTACGCAATCCAAACGGCATTCTCAGAAACTTATAAGTTCCGAACGGTGTCACAAAGCATGTTTTCTCTTGGTCCTGCTCTTGGACCTTTATCTGCCAGTAGCCTGACTGTAAATCGATGGTGCTCATATATGGCGTAGGCTTTGCACCATGTAACAAATCGTCAATTCTTGGCAATGGATACATATCTGGAGTTGTAATAGCGTTCAACTGTCTATAGTCCACGCAAACTCGTGTTCCTCCATCTTTCTTAGGAACCATGACAACAGGCGCTGTCCACGGTGATTGGCAAGGTTGAATAACACCTGATTCCAACATCTTATTTACTTCTTGTCTCAGAATATGAGTTCTTGCTGCTGATAACCTGTAAGGGGCTACCGAAATAGGTTTATGATTACCTGTATCAATGACGTGTTCAATTTGAGAAGTTGGCTTACCATTAGCAATAAAAGCGTCTTCATTGCGTTGGAGCAGGTCTTCCAGTAGCTGCTGGTCACTCTCACATAACACATTAATTGACGCGATATCACTTGCGGGTTCGAACAGAAAATTCAGTTCGGGGGACAAATCTGTTTCTTCGTCATAGTATTCGGCCAAACTATTCTGCGCGTCATAATAAAGCGCATCTATGACGGGCGAGTGGCCGTCGAACATAAGTTTGGGCCTTTTATTAGGTGGCGTTGATAGATCCAGCGGTATCAACGGGCCGTATTGCCTCGGCGGCGTGGATGCATGGGCGATATTGGCAGCTTCGTGCACTTGAGGCATGTTCTGTGATGGAATCTCAGCTTCCATTGGTTGAATTGCCTCTTCAGCGTATACGCTCGTCCCTGGTACTGGCAGCTCTTCACATTTATTCACAACTTCCGAAATATCTATGGAAGGTTGCGGTGACCTTTGTGATTCCGGTGTGATTGCCATAGGGGAAATCATTCGCGGAAGGGTAAACTCCTCCTTCAGCTTCTCTGCTACTATGTCCTGTATAGACTCAGCCTCCAGCTCGTAAACAACTGAAGGGTCATCCAGAAAGCGGCAAGTTCGTTGTGGTATATTTAACATCAGCAAGGCATCCGTGATGAACCCTACTCCTAATAGAGTTATGTTGTTGGTAGCCTGCGGTAAAATGGTGAACGTTGACGGTATCACTCTGCCGAATAATGTAATCGGGGCTCTAACTGTAAGGGCCATCTGTTTCTTCGGTATGCCGTCAGCGAGGGTTATGCTCATTTCCTTCTCTTCAAATAGATACCCGTTCCGTTGAAGTTGTTTATACAATGAGTATGATGCTATATTCGATCTGGCTCCTGTATCGATCTGTGCAGTCCCCTTTATGTGCCCTACCTTAATCCTCACCACTGGCCTCAAGTCCATTCCTGCGATATTTACTCCACAAAAGCTAGCATCGTCAGAAGTAGTTGGCCTTGTAGTCGAACATTTTGTGCAGCGGCTACGGATTACACCAGGCTCTCCACATCCATAGCAAGAGAACTTGGGCTTATCTGCTGTACGGGTGGCAGTAGTCGGGACGACCTTCGGAGCTTCGTTTAGTTCCGCTTTAGCCTTCTTCCTACATGTCTCAGCCGAGTGACCAGGGATACGGCAGAAGTTACAACGTTTGCCTCGTGAGGCAGGGGCAGGTGGGCGCTGGTACAGATTTGCTCTTTCTTTCATGTTTCTCTCCACCTCTCTAGCCTTCTCCAGCAATTCATCAAACGTTGTCACGTGGTCTCTGGCTACCCTCTCTCTGATGTCAAGTCTCAGTTGGCCAAACACTAGATCTATGAGCTGGTCCTCAACTAATCTATGGGTTTCTGGCAGCTGGGCTATCAGTGCGCGCTTTTCGGCTATAAACGTCTCCGTGCTCTGGCGATCTTGACTTGTTTGCACAATCTCCTGGTAAATCACATAGGGGAGTTTCTTAGGTGCAAACATGTGCCGTAAGCCTGCTTCAAAATCAGTCCATGACGTAACTTGCGTCTTAACACCTTGCCACCAAGTAGCAGCAGCATCGGTCAGAACCAACGGTAAACCAGTCAGGGCATCATCATCGGATATATGTTCCAATTTAATGTAGACATTTAGAGCCGCAAGAAATGCTTCTACATCGCTAGCCGATTTGCTTCCAGCATATCTTGCCGAACATTGAGCCAATGTCCCTGAACGACGGTTTTCTCCCATCTTCTCCAGTAATTTTTCAAATTGTTTCTCCGTGAGACTCATCTTCCGCTGTGGTGTGTTGATATCACGCTTATTAACAAATACCCTAGTACGCGATACGTTAAAAGAAGGTTGTCTGTGAGGTCTTGGTCTTAAATTATAAGTTCGGGCCCCACGTTGGGCGCCAGTTTGTAAGGCAGGGGAACCTACTTTTAAAGAGATAAATGACAAAGACCAATATTTATGTTTGTATCTCGCATTTATTGCGCGTAAATACCTAAAGCTAGATACAATAACAGACAACCTCAAATTATGTAAATCTAGTAAAGTTAGGATTGCTATATAAATAGTGCAAAAGCTACTTGATAAACTAATTAAATATCAAAGCTAGGATTGGTTTATGCATATGGCCCTTAATGTGATAAAAGCATAATATAAGCAAGTAAAGTTAGAATGAAAAGTCTAAAACAAGGATCGGCTTAAGAATGTGAACATTAATGGTTATGCGTGATAATAACAAGCGGGCGTGACTCTAAATTATTAACAAAAGCTAAGCGATTAACTAATTTAAGCAAGCAATAATGTGAGTACGGGACGTGGTTGGGGACGATACAACACGATAACTCGGTTCCTTCCGTGTTACGGAAACAAACTGATTTATCGCGTTGAGAGCGCGTTCAATTCGGTCAACGTGTTCCGTGTTACGGAATCGCGGCGAGAGACGAAGTGAACTGCCTCGAGGCGGCGGCCGGCTGCCTTATATATGGTTTGGGTCGGCGCGCGAGTGAATCATGCGGAGGGGCGCGGGCTGGCCGATGCGTAGCTCTCGGTACTCGGTGAGGATGACGTAATGGCGGCGCGCGGCGCGTAGATAAGGTTCCCGTGTTACAATTGTTGTTAACTTAACAAAGATCGGTGATGTGAATATAGGAAACTTATTCAATATATCCATAAAAAATGGCGGCCAGCAATGTGAACTGTATTAATCACAATAAAATGCAATGGGGTTTCCAAGTGTTCAATTGTGGACCGTAAGTCAGCTTTGAGCTGACAGAAGTAGTTCTTGTGATAAACTAATAGGTATCGGCCACAGGCCACATATAAAGCATAATAAAGGTAAACAATGTAATTCTGTGTACGCATGTTAAGTTTTACGGTCTAGAACATATTATTCGATATCAATATTTGAACCTTTCATGCCTGTAAAATGTTTTGTGTTCCAAATAAACAAAATAAAATAAACATGTGCGCTAATACCACAGTCTCTAGTAAAACAATTTCGGGGTCCGTGAAGATCTTAAAATTCAACTATACACTGAAATAATAAATCTAAAACTATATGCTGAAATAATAAATCTTCCAAGACGTCTTTTAACTTCATGAGCAGGTTTATTGCTGTTGCTAGGACAAGTACTCAGCTCTAGTATATATAGTAGTAATAGTAGTCGAATCCATTGAATATTTAATTTTACTTTATTATGTAACATTACCTAACTTAAGTTATGTTAATACACACACCAAAAGTGTCTAGGGATCAACATATATTTTTGCAATAACTTTTCTCCTGATTGATATTAATTAAAATTTTCTTTAAGGATTCATCAAATAAGGTGTTTTCGTTTGTCTACAGTAACGATAAACCAAGTCACCTTTGCATTAATAAAGAAATTTGAACCACTAACATTAAAGTTCGGAAAATAGACTGAAATAACAGTTTTCTTTAAAATTTTATTGGGTAACTTAAACAATTAATAATCCGTGTTTCTACCGCAAACACTAACAACACAAGGACATCGGTTTGGCATACTCAAAATGAGTTCATCGAAATCACGCTGTGGAATGGCCGCCCATGTTCGTTGCAACAACAAAAAAAGGTCTTCTTGCGACTGGATACCCTCCATACCCTTCTGGCAGAGCTCTTCTCTGTAGCATATCCGTCAGTCAGTCTTACAACTCTTGCGGTGTGCGGTCGTGCATTATCATGCATTAACTGAAATAAGGGACCGATTTGCACTTGAAGAGGAACGATGACGTCTGATACAATCGTCTCAGCATAAATTTGAGCGTTGAGGTTGCCTCTGATCCGAATCAAATCAGTTCTTCCGCCGATCCAAATACCCGCCCATACCATGATGGTTCCACCACTATAAGGATGGACTTCCTGGCAGGATTTTAATCGCTGTTGGCGTCCAGGGGTTTTCCAAAACGAGACTCATCAGAAAAGCACACGAAACGCCATTGTTCTTCTGACCAATTTCTGTGTTCAAGAGCCCATTGATATCGAATCCTACGATTGTGCATTGCTATAGGTGGTACCCGTAGCGGTCTTTGGGAATGAAGGTTCACTTCATGCAAGCGGTTGCTGACTGTTTGGTCGCTAATTAAGTTCCCTGAAGAGTGATGAAGCCTTAAGGCTAACATCATGGCGGTTATTGTTGGAGCTCTTCGAGCTGTGATTTGAATGTATCGGTCTTGTCTCCGTGTGGTGCAGCGATACCGTCCTCAATGGCGCTCAGTCACGGTACCAGTGCTTCGGTAACGTGTCCAAAGTCGACTGATAACACTCTGACTTGTATTCAGAGCTAAAGCCACAGTACGTTGCCGGGAACCAGCTTCTATCATTCCCACGGCTCTGAGCATTTCTTCCCTGCTTAAATGACGTCGCCGCTCCATAATAACGTTGGTTTTAATCAGTAGTAGGGAAACAGTAGAACTAAATAATGTCTTCAAAGCGTTGTATGTTTTCATGAGGAAAATATTGACAGCTGATTTTCATCTTTTACTCGAATTTGATTGACAGTTTCTGGTTCAAATTATGAAATGCACCAAAAAGGATCCATATAAATTTATTACAAAGCCAAATCTCAATCTCAAGAATTCCGCATAAAAATGCTTGATCCCTAGACTTTTGATGTGTGTGTGTGACCAAAAAAAACAACGTTTCTTATTTAATATTAGTATGATGTCTGAAAATTACTCAAATAAATTCTCATAACTACAAATATCAATCATATTTCGAATGAGGAATCATAATGATTATTTCGTATCTGAACTAAAAATTTGTTTGAATGAAAATGTTTTTTTTAACAATCTTCAATTCACCACATCGTAATTTATCGATAATGTCCAATACAATACCGGTAACAACACAACACTAAACGTCAAAGTGACAACTGACAGCAAGCTCAAAAGCAATTTTTTCTGCATGAAATGTCATTGCAAAGGCGCAACTTGTGAAATGCCAACTTCCACGTTCTTTTCTTAAAACTTTAAAAATAAAGCGGAAAAAAATGTCCGTGTTTAGAAATGCAAAATCTTTAAATATTTTTCGAATTTTCATACCTTTACAAAAATGAAATGTTGTCAATAATAATTGTTATGACCCGAATTCTTGCAGTAAATACGACTGCGGCGGTTAATGGGTTAAACGCGATTCTAACTTCCGAATCCGTAAGTGCCAGTTGAAAACCATCTTTTTCGATGATTTTGGCAGTATATCAAATAGATATATATATATTGTGTATGTCAACTACGGAAAAAGAAATTAATCAAGACGATTATCGTTTTACGGATTGCTTACTATTAAAGAGGTTTAGTTAGGATGTGGATTACTATAAGTGGATTAAATAAATTGTTTAAATAAAACCTTTTTTTGGTAAATACTTTAATTGGAATGTCACTATAATAAATGTACAAAACTTATTTCGAGGGAATAAAAAAATCTTCAAAAATTACATTTACATCATAAATTTAAAACTAGTGGCGTAACATTACAGAACCATGTAGAGTGCGATAGAGTATTTTAATATTATAATTAATTACACAGGCTTATGTCATATTGACGTACATATTTTTAAAGACAATATGCAGATAATAAATAATGAAAGTAACTTTTATTTGTTACGCCACTGTTGAAAACTGCAGCGACACATTAAATAATTAACTTTGGTTAATAATAAACTGAAACTTATATGTATAGGTTTTGGTGCCTGTTTCAACATTAAAATGGTGATAACTTTTTGTTCTCTTCAAATTCGGTTTAAAAATGCAACAAATACAGGTACCTATATAACCAAGAATAGTAGTTTAGGCTTGAAAAAAACACATGAAATGCTTCAGACTTAGTATAAACAAATTTTAACACAATTTGTGTGTGTAATCTTATATAACTCAAATATTAATAAAAGGAAAGTAACAATTACTTACTCAATTATGTAATCTAAAAATCATGAATTGAAGATTTTTCAAGAGCACAACAAAATTTATTTATTGATACATTGTAATGGGGAAGTACCCATAAATAAATTAATAAAGTGAAATACTTTCACAAAGTGGTGGGAGAACTATAACAAATAACCGTATGGTTAGAATGTTTTGCTTAAAAGTTAGTTCTAGATTTAACAGGTCATTTTTATAGGTCTTTTGAAACTAAATAAAAACGAAACATAGTTTATACCTCTGGGTTGTATGCTTTTCAAAATAGGCATGATTCACAATTGATTTATTAGTTATGACGATAACAGTACACACGGGACAGTAAATAAACCGGGCCACCAGCTACCCCGGAAATCAGATACGATTATCTCAAAAAGTATCTATAAAATTGACAACTATCAAAATTATAACTACCAAAAAATCGTTTTATGGTAATTGAAATGACTACAAATTATCATGATACATATTTATCACATAATACCTAATAAAAAAAGATTTGCTCCGTTTCGACGTAAGTTCGCGATAAGCGTATTATTTTATACAATCAAATCAAATCAAGTTTATATCTCAACAGAAACAAACACATCTGAAACCAACGATATAACATCTGAAATAACGATAAGTTCAAATACCATCAGAAGGAGACTTGCTGAAAGAAACCTGACTCCAAAACGAGCTGCAACAGGCCCAAAATTATTTAGCCCTCGAATTTGCTCGAGAGTTTCGTTGTCGAATTTGTTGAGTCAACATAGAAGTGGTCGACGTCAGAGAGTATATCATAGCACTGGAGAACGTTATTGGATTATACATTGCATGAGGGAAACTGTTGCTTATGGGGAGGGATTTGTAATGGTCTGGGGCGGCATCTCGTTAACCGCACATACAGCGTAAGTTTTTATCGGACCAACGGGCTGCACACGTGGATTAACGTCTCACCGCTACATTACTGTAATCCTCACAGATCATTTGATACCTTACGCAGGATATATCGAGTAGTCAATACAGTTAATGCACAATCTCATGTTGTGACCCAGTAATAATAATAGTCCCCCTAGCCGATTTCGATTTAGTGCACAAGTGTGTGCGCAAACACAGGTGCACTTTCTATTCCTTTCACTCTCATAGCCCGATTGGATAGCAATCTGACACGACCGGAGAGAGTTCAGGCGCAGGACCAACGGCTTTACCTGCTTTTACGAGGCACGGGTGAAACACCGCTAACTCGGGCTACCCTAAGAATTTCTGAACAGAAAATAAATAAATAAAATGCTTTTGCAGCCGTCGCCTTAAAGAGCGACCCTCTTACCGCTGCGCCACCGAGGCGGTCAGTACCTGTACGACGTCGGTATTCGCCCGGACTTGAATCCGATAGAACACTAATGTGATAAGCTGAACAATAAGGTTCGAACCCGGTTACCTACTCCAACAAGCTGAAAATCAAGATTTTATGGTCAGGCCCGTGAGGTCATGAATTCGAGGATGGTGGCAGTTATCCGAGCAAGAGAAGGAAATACTGAATGGTAATCCAAATATTCTTGTAATTGTATTTGGACTTATTATTTTGTTTTATTTAATGATTTACCAACGACTTACAAGACTTAAGACGACTTATCATTGTAAAAAAAAAAATATAAACATTTAATGAATTGATTAATCCCAAAGAATTACATATTATTTTAATCACTATGAAGTGCACTTTCTGTAAGTTACTTTGATGGTTGTAAGTTAATTATTTTTGAGAAAATCGATTCAGTGTTCTAAGATAGATGGTGGCACGGTTTTTTTGCTGTCCAGTGTAGTTTGTATCAAAATAATTTACATTTCCACTTCCGTGAAACTCTACTCTACTCAAATAAGTTCTGAAGAATTTTTTGTTTACTGTAGATATGAATTCACTTATTGCAAATAATATAAACACTTTAGTGGACAGTGAATGCTATAGCATCCCATAACAATAATATTTCTATTGTGTCTGGATTACGTCCACAATAGTGTTAACGAAACGCAACCCATTACATTTCCTCTAAATTACATCTACGAGTACAATAACCTATAGCACTAATAAAGCTTTCATTTTAAGATGATTTATATAAAAGAGACTCAAAAAAAAGGTGTATTGTCCGAAATGAAAGTAAACTTTTAAATTATTTACAAATAAATAAATAATAACACAATAATGAAACATTAATGAAAAAATAAATGGGTATCTAACAGGCGACTCACTGTTTACTTTGCCCCAAACTAATGGATTGTGATGTCATTACTTATGCTAATAGTATGCCATCTCCTGCATAAAACTTTTGATTAATTGACTATAATTATACCGCGAATCGAATTGAGACTGTGGGGAAACACCCGCACGCACCTCTCACGCACACCGCTCACGTCCCCCCGCGCCCCTGTGCCCCGCAGGCGAAGTCTCAATTAATCGGTTTACCAATAAATATTTACGTTCTTGTGACATGGGACCGCAGGTGGAATTGTGTAAAGCAATCGTATGTATTTGACAGTTCAAAACGTACGATATAATCTGTCAAACCCTTTGTTCTTTGCCATTTGACAGAGCATACCGTACGTTTTGAACTGTCAAATGAAAACGATTGCTTTACATCGCTTCCCGCATTCGGGTAAAGTTAAAGGATGATGATTTTTTTGCATTATTTTGTGCTACAAAGACTTAACTCTTACTGTATTAATATTTGGCAGGTTTCAACTCCGTTTTATAATACTAGCTATCAACTTACGAGAGTAGAAAATATTACTATATATTTTTTCCACTACAATATTATGTAATGATTGCATGATTCGACATCAAACGTGTGGCCAAAAAGTAGGTAGAGAATAAAATACTATAAGAATAAATAAAAAATACAAAAATACACAACTGACTGACTACACGCTTGATTACAAATTATGTTATTAATCTAATTGGTGTTCACCTTACAGTTCATAATTATTAAATATGAACGCCACTACTTGCCACTTTGGCGTTTTGACAAAAAAAAACAGTTATTTAATTGATACATAAGTGTAACTAATTCTAACTGAATGAAGAAACTACCCTTTTAATCAAACCTTTATTTTTGTATCCAAGACGATTGCAAAGAGTTCTGAACTCATATATCGACAAATTCTGATAACCCATTCAGATTTTGGATATAAAAGACGAGGGCGTGAAGTTCACGCAATTTATAAGTTTATTAATTTTCTAAAAACTTGTAAATAATTCGAAAGAACTATCAGTGAAGAATTACTCATTATATTGTTACAAATAAATCGTTATTTAGGTACATAATTGTAATGGTAATAACAGTGACAACAAAAACCGAACACTGCTTTCCGCTAACTGCTGATTATAAACGCAATGACAAGTGACGCAACTTGACATCCATGGAATGCCCTCTTATGAACCAGAAGGCTGATTTTTCAGTCAACGTTTCAAAGTGACGAACATCTATGGAATACCCTCTTATGAACCAGAAGGGCGATTTATCAGTCAACGTTTTAAAGTGACGACGTCATCATTTATTTACTGGTATTTGTTGCAGTTAAGTTGCATGCTAAAGGACTTCTTCTCGTCTTTTAGATTCGTTTTTTCTGCAAATTAGGCTTTGTGTCTACAAATGTGGAAACCAGTAGAATACGAAAGTTAGCTATAGTCCATTAAACTAGTTTTGTGACGTTATCAATAATTCCATAGAGTAATTTGACAGATGCTAACTTTACTTTGGAAAATAATGTTGCCACATACATTTTACTAGTGATGTGTCTTATTGGTTATTCATTTGGTTAGTTTTGTTCATTCAGTTCACCCAAAGAAAGTCAGTACCAACGAACATATATTATTATTAGGGTACTTATGTTTGTGGATTATATCAGAGACGAAGTAAACGAAATTTTAGGAAGTCGGAAACAGGGATAGTAATATAATTAAAAATGATTTATTGGTTGTTGTTGTTAACATGCTGCTACTGCACTTGCAATAACGTGTTAAACCAGCAACTTATTAAACGATTAAGTAATCGAGTAAAGAAAATAAAAATGTGCTTTAATTCTAGGCCTACAGATTGGTTAGCCAACTGTCACAACACTAATAATTTTTCGACAAAAAGTGGTAACACGTCAAATTAGTCTACAGAATTATTGATAATACTTTATTTACTTATCGTTTTGAAGCACTAATAGGGCTCCAGAAACGATTAGGCCCAGTTGGTAGTGATTTTGTATGTATCGTCTTAAAGGCTTTTTTCGAAATTAACTTCGATACTAACAAACAAAGTTCGTTGACAGAGAAACTTTCTTTAAGTATAAGTACACCCTAGCGTGCTTAAAGATTCTATTGCGATCTATTAAATCAAGTTAACATAATTCGCTTATCTACTTGAAAAGGCAACGATTCAATATAATTTGATCCAAACTCTTATTGTATATTATAAAACAGCGAGTAACAAACAAATGTAATAAATATTACACATACATACATTCATTAATACCCAACAAGTAAGGTACAAACATGCCAACCAAAGGCGTCGCCATAAGCGCAGAAAAGGCACAAAATTCATAAGATACTGCGCATTACGCATTTGCGGTTAGCTTATTACTACGTATTCGTCGATCTGTAAACAAGAAGTAACCTATGTAATATAAACGAGTCCAATAAATACAATTAGTCACTAATAATTATATTTCTAAACGTATCTACGTTACCGTGAAAAAGTTTAATGGATGGAAATATTGCTTTCTGTAAATATAGATTACCTTCTAAAAAGTGTTTTTTTAATACCGTAGTCATTGTCACTGAAAATCAAAAAGCGTTTGCCTAAAAAAGTTCTCTATATTTTTTATACTAGCACAGGAACAGTTATAAAAGGCTGAATTTACTATAACATAATAAAATGACAGTATGATATTTTTTTAGAATTGACTCACATCGGTCCGGCCGTCAGTCCAATTATTCAGCTATGGCTCTTTCACTCGTTAATAAGAGAACAAATTTAGTTTTTTTTTTAAAGTAATTAAACTGGTTTTTGGCATGTCTTTGAAAGTCAAGTAGCCAAAATTGTTGACTTTTGGAGAGTACATTATAGGAAAAAAATAATTGCAAATGAGCTCCCCCGTCGCCTCTTAAATGGATCCGGTCAAATTACCAAGGTCTCTGTATAAAGAAGCTTAATACGCGGGTTGATCAATAAGTAGCCGTGTTCGAAACGGGTCCCAGTGACTCATTTGATCGTTAAATCAAAATCAAAATCGAGTTAAGATTGGACGGCGTACGGTCCCCATAAAGAGCATCCAACTTTTTTTATTTCATCGCATGTTTTTCCGCCGAAAATTACGGATTGGTTTGCTCTTGATCAATTTTCTCTATACATCAGATACGAAAGATATGCGGGCGTCTATTCGTACACCCGCGAATCAAATAACCTCAAAATAAGCACAATGAAATTTAAAAGATGACATTACACGCTGGTAATGTCAAATTTAATACTTAGCGCCACCTATCACAAAAAACGGGTACTTATTGATCGACCTAGTAAAGTAAAAATACAACTGAGTATTTTGCGCACATTTTAATTGCCTACTTGTTGCCATTGTTAACATCGAGCAAAAAGGGCAAAGGTTTGTTGTATGGCCCTCTTGTTTTTAGTATTTGTTGTTATAGCGGAAACAAATACATAATTTGTGAAAATTCGAACTGTCTGGTTTTCGCGATTCTTAAAATACAGCCTGGTGACAGACAGACATACGGACGGACGGACTGACGGGCCGACAGCGAATTCTTAGTAATAGTGTCCCGTTTTTACCCTTTGGGTACGGAACCGTTTCTATCTGTATGCACATATATTAGGACATACAGATTCCCCTGATTTAAAAATAAACTTTAAACAAATTAATGTCATACATCAGTGACGCACTATGTTTTAATTATTCTTATAAGATGAAATAAGAAACCAAAAATTGAGCGTTGGGCGGGTTAGCCAAAGGATGCAGGATCAAGCCTCGCCCGTGCGCATTTTTGGTTTCTTATTTCATCTTATAAGAATAGTCAAAAACATTCTTAATCAAGGTATTATTGTTCTAAATTTCTTCTATTAAGAGGCATTTAGAGGGTTCTTTTAGTGTTTAAAGATATTTTTCTTATTGCTCATGTTTTAAAACTATTAAGGAGGGCTTTGGCCACCACAAAGCAAGTGACATGCCTAGTGGCAAGGAATGCTTATTGGTATAAGTGGTGTTAAAGTCGGCGCGATAGCAACTGAGGAGCGAGGTTATAAATGTCATCAAACCTAGGAATTTGCAGCGCGGTTTTATGTTATCGCCCTGTAAGTGCAAGTGAGATAGACATGCTGTAGGAGGCAGTCGCTAACAGTTTCTTAGTACTTTTCTGCCAGGAAACTTAAGCTGAATTTATTTAAGCTGTCAAACGCAGCCATTTTGATAAGTATGTTTGACGTAGTAGTAGTTGGCTATCAAAACACAACCCCTTACATCCTGTGACTTTTAGTATCGATGCAGTCGCGCGTTTTGAAAGCGCGCTTTAGCATCGCGACTCACGCAATGACCAGATTTAATTTAGCATAGATACTAACGTGGAAGTGCGACTGCATCGATGCTAACGCGCGTTAGTATCGATGTAGTCGTCAAAAGTAAGTACATAATTTGTCAATTTACAGCTTCTGTATTGCGACTGTATCGATGCTAAAAGCACCGCAGAGTATAAAGGTTGTCATTTTGCGACTGCATCGATGCTAACGCGCGTAAGCATCGATACTAAAAGTCGTAGTGTGTAAAGGGTCTTGGAATTATTAGCGCATAACCGCTAACGACTTGTCATAGTGCCGACGTAGCGATTTTCTGCTATACGAAAATGGTTTATGATCCGAATACTCAGTTGACACCGCGCCGACAATACGTCGGTGGATAGCATACTGTGAAGGCAGATTTAGACAGGGTCAGTGCACAAGTCATTTATCGGCGCCAGTGCCCGCGCCTAGATAGACTTCTAAATAATCATGTGCGAATTCAGCGCTGACGCCCCGCCACTGTACTGACTTCCTTTGGACATTCCTCACACATTGCCATATAATACACAGTGCCAGACAACGGATATAATACTTAAATACTTTTTGTTTGTAAATAAATACATGATATACATAGAAAACACCCAGACCAATACAAACAGACATGTTCATGCACACAAATGTTTGTATTGTGCGGGGATCGAACCCGCACCCGCTGCGTAGTAGGCAATTTCTCGACCACTACACCAGACGGGTCGTCAAACTCGAAATCAATTTATACGGGTTTTTTTCGGGACCGCGCTGAATTGTCTCGATTTCGGCGCCAGTCACTGACCCGGTCTAAATCAAGGCAGACGTGTCACGGTGGTCAGTGGCGAGGTCACTGCCGGTCGACGGTGCGCTTGAGCCACTGCGTGAAGTGGCGCAGCTGCCACACCGCGCGCGCAGACTCCTCGCGCAGCCGCGCGTTGTGGCGGCGCAGACGACGCACCTGGCGCGTGACACAAACGAATTGTATATATATTCACTGGAATTTGTTTTGTATCCTTATATACAAGACAATTGACAATTATGAGGCAGGCCTCCCCAACGGCTTTCCACAGCGACCGATCACTAGCAACCTGCATCCAGTTTGATCCTGCAATCTTTATAAGGTCATCTGTCCATCTTGTTGGTGGACGTTCTACGCTGCGTCTTTGGTCGAAGGGTCTCCAATCTAGAACTCTCCTGCCCCAACGGCCATCAGTTCTTCGCGCTTTGTGCCCTGCCCATTGCCACTTGAGCTTACTAATTCTCAAGAGTATGTCCGATACCTTAGTTCTTCTACGTATTTCCTCATTTCTGATTCGATCCCGTAGAGAAACACTCAGCATAGTATGTGAGTTTTGTAATTATCTTATTTTATAATGAATCATTTCGTCACAAAAGAGAGTCAAGATTGTTTACAATATTCGACGAGCATTTAAAAACAGAGTTCATTTACCTCGTCCTCGAGGTGGTGCTGCGTCCGCTGGCGCGCGGCGACGTCGGCCTCGAGCGAGGCCACGCGCGCCGCCAGCCCGCAGCCGCACGCCTCCGCGCAGGACTCCACGCGCTGCGGCTGAGGCTCCAGCTCCGGCACCTCCTATTTTTTTTATATACAATTTTAACGTCTTTGGCTGTACGCCATACAGACAATTCTTTATTTGTATTATCATTTTTCAACACTTAAAACTAAAACTAACACTAAACTAGCCTAACTTAACCTAACTCATTGAAATGCGAGATGGTCCGCATTCCAATACTCAACAAGGAAGCAAAGCGCAGGAACAGCGATCCGGGTAAGACGGCGCGATTAGAGCTTGCTTCACCATAATTCTCAATTCAACTTCATTGTTTTCTTCTAAAGCACAAATTATCATGTCAATTCACAATAATTGACCCGAAAAAAACAATTCCTAAAATGAAGGAATATGGTCCGTCCTTCCCTTTTCGTTTCCCGCGCAAAAACTCCGGCACCTCCTAGGAGAAAGTAGCGATGGGTCGTTATCGAATTTTGAGATAACGTAACGTAACCGTTAAGTGATTACCAATAACCGATTTTATAACTATTGATTTTTGTAACTACTTATTTTTAGTCCCGAATAAAACGTGTCAACATACCTAATTCTCTACCTATTCTGACGGCCTCCGTGGTCTAGTGGCTAAGCACGCTGGTTTCAAGGCGTCGCCGCTCCGAGGTCCCGGGTTCGATTCCCGGTCGGGTCAATGTAGTAATCAAAATTTTCTATATTGTCTCGGGTCTGGGTGTTGTGGAACCACCGTTGTGTCTGATTTCCATAACACAAGTGCATTAGTTACTTATACTTTGGGATCAGAGCAATCTATGTGATTGGAGTTCAATATCTTTATTTTATCTTATCATTAAGTATTTCGTTTACAATTACGTTAGCGTCCTATTGTTGTTTCATTCATTCACGCAACAAAGCTATCACACGTTATGTTACGACCCTTTTTAAGGCGCTTTTATACATTTCGTGTTTTACTCCTTCATGCTAAGAAAACGTTGTGTAGGATGGTCAATGTAAAACGTCGGTGTCAACTTGTCATAACAAATAACGTAAAACCAGTGATTTGACGTGAGGAATGAAGCCAACCGAACATCTACGCTATGTTTTTTACTTTAGAGTGAATTTAATTTGACTTCAGAACGTTGTGAGATAAAAAGCAGTTTTAATGGCGTAATGAATGTAACAAGTTATTGTTGTGGAGGATAACGAGTGATCACTGTTTGGGCTCGT
The DNA here is from genome assembly GCA_963924145.1 of Pyrausta purpuralis. Taxonomy (NCBI): domain Eukaryota; kingdom Metazoa; phylum Arthropoda; class Insecta; order Lepidoptera; family Crambidae; genus Pyrausta; species Pyrausta purpuralis. The sequence continues at coordinate 12,899,176 of OZ001656.1, forward strand.
AACTGGTTAAAAAACTAGTTACGGTTTATGCCATACGCTACGGTTTACGCCCATCGCTAGGAGAAAGGCAATAACATTATACTCGGGACCATGAGCTACAACAGCGGCACGCGACCGGTGCCCAAAATTGACATTAAGCCAGAAGTAAATAAACACTGTGAAATATACATTTTAAAAAAAAAGTTCCTTAAGCTCTCCCAACGCCATCTAGTGAGAACTATAAATTGTTGGAAGAAAACTATATAATATAATATCATTTTGTTAATTTAATTAATGAAGTTAAGGTAATTAATGAAACCTTGTGTTATTTCACTATATAAGATGATGGCAGTCAGTAACATTATTGCCAATAACATAAAAAACCAGCCAAGTGCGGGTCGTACTCGCACACTAAGGGTTCTACGCCAACTTTAACTGAACTTGAGATCCACTTACTTCCACTTAGCCAAAATTCAATATTTTATTGACAACAAATATATTTTTGTTTATGATAGTATTTGTATGCATCACACAGTTATGGTTGCGTAAAACCATTTTATTTTAAAGTCTAACGTTTGATAGATAGATGTTTACCACCAAGAGTTCCATCATCAAGGTACCGTACATTTAGAGGAGACTACATCGACTATAGCCTTGTGTATTACACAATCGGCATTCAAACTAGTAGTTTTTGAGATAGAGCACATTTTTAACTATCGCAAACATATCGATACCTCTGGGCTCAAAGGTCGTAAAGGACAAAACGCTACTTTTCAGGAGAAGCAAAAAACCATTTTTTTAAACTTCTTTCGAGTATAACTTTTTTGTTTCTTGAGCTATGATTTCGATACCTAGGAACAAAGTTCTTAAAATTTCATGTATTTTCCGAAAGTTTGTACCGCAATTGGACTGCTGCTATAGTTAAGGAGATAAATTTCCTTTACGCCCTCGAAATTAACATAAAATGTCCTTTACACCCTTTGAATTTTCGTGTTTTTTTTTAACTTGAGGTGTAAGTCTATTTTCACCTACATATCTGTATTAAATTAGGGCATTAAAGGACAAAATTTATATTATTTTAGGTAGTAAAGAATAAATATAACATGGAAAAGTTAATTAATTTTGTTTTTTTTTTGTGGATTATTCAGATTTACTAGTGACATCTGTATAATATTTTATAAATTAATGTGTTAAGACTTTATTTCCAAGAAATTACAGGTAAAACAATATACCTTCATAACAAACAGGTTCAAATTGACACGGAACGTTTATAGTTGAACTAGTTGGCAGTAATGAATAGTCATTATTATGTACTATAGATGTCTGTAACTTAAAACTTATAACTGCGGGTCTATACGCGACGCATATTATGTAGTATTATTGTTACTACTTACACCCTCGACGTTTCAACGGTGTTGCAACCGTCGTGGTCACGAGGAGACTGGCGCTCGGCGTCTTCGTCTGCATCGGGCGGCTGGTTCTTCTCCTACCCTCCAACTATCCGATATTTGTTGTGCACGTGAACTATAGTCAGTAGGTTCAGTGCGACACACAACACTCACAGTATCAGGGTTAATGTTTATTGATAGAGGCGACACACACGGTTTGCACTTATTAATCACTGGATTTCAGGTCGATGACAATTTAAACCCGTCTTCCTGATTGAAATTATTATACTTTTTGAGATCAATCGCTTCACGTATTACCACGGATCGCCATTACCATACTAGTATGGTAATGGCGATCCGTGGAAAGGAGTTTCGGGTTATGTAACTCCATCCAGTGATTAGTCCCAATATTAAGCAGATGTTCTGCCACCGCGGATTTATTGGTCTGCCAATTTTTCACTGCAGCGATGTGTTCCTTGACTCTTTCATCTATAGTCCGTTTTGTCTGGCCAATGTACGAACAATGTACCACAGCTGCAGTCTATTTTGTAAGCCCCCGGAGTTTAAAAAAGGCAATACGTCCTTAGGCGATCGTGATATTTGTGATATTTTACGTAACGGAGTATATACAGACATAAGAATGTCTGCAGTGAAAAATCGGCAGACTAATAAATCCGCGGTGGCAGAACATCTGCTCAATATGGGGACTTAGCACCGGATGGAGTTACATGACCCGAAAATCTTTTCCACGGATAGCCATTACCATATTAGGGTAATACGTGAAGCGATTGAAATCAAGTATTATAATAATTTCACTCGGGAAGACGGGTTAAAATTATCATCGGCCTGGAATCCAGTGATTAATAAGTGCAAACCGTGTGTGTCGCCTCTATCAATAAACATTAACCCTGATACTGTAAGTGTTGTGTGTCGAACTGAACCTACTGACTCTAGTTCACGTGCACAACAAATATCGGATAGTTGGAGGGTAGGAGAAGAACCGGCCGCCCGATGCAGACGAAGACGCCGAGCACCAGTCTCCTCGTGACCACGACGGTTGCAACACCGTTGAAACGTCGAGGGTGTAAGTAGTAATAATACTACTACATAATATGCGTCGCGTAAAGACTCGCAGTTATAAGTTTTAAGTTATAATGTAACGCGATAGTTTAAAAAAATATCTTATAGATGTCTGTGTCTGTGTATTTGCGTGTGTATGTGGGTGTGTGTGTAAATCAAGTATTTATTATTTAATAAAACAGCTATTGTTGTAATCATTATTTATTTAGTAAGATCTTCATTGTGATATCTTGTTTAATTTAAATGCATTAAGTTTTCAATGGAAAAGGATTTTCATGTCGAAGTAACTAAAATGTGTGATATTTACAAAATAGAAAGTAGAATTGAAATTAAAGGATAAATGTTATCTTCTAAATATTCTTGTCTGAATGGTCAATTTAGCATCAAAGGCGAAAGGTATTTATTAACATGGACCATTTTTCAACGAAGTGGTATAAGACTACTGCTACGAAATATCATTTAATGAACTTTCCAACCGAGGTAAGTTAATTAAAGGTCAAGTGGAAACAAAGATGTATGCCAGTTGTAAAGACTATTAATAATTTCTTTAAATAAATCTAACAATATAACTTTTAAGTAGGTACTAAAACTGTATGAAAACTAACTTCTTCATCAAGTATCACCGTTACACCCTTTGGGCTTTAGAAACTTAGACTTTTTACTAATGGGTAAAGGAGAGTAATTTTATTTTATATAATATTTTAGGGGCGTAAAGGACAGCGATCTTATTTTATATAATATTGTAGGGGCGTAAAGGACGAGTGTTGACCACAATTACCTTTACAACCTAAAAAAAATATTTCAATTGGTCTTTACCACTATAGTCAACATGTGTAGATAGTTACATGTCTTTTACTCCCACAGTTTATGAGTAAATCCTGTCAAATATGAATAATTTCATAGGTCGTAAAGGACAAAAAAATGCGAATTTCGCTAAATGGAATACACTGATCGATAGAGAATTTAATTCTGAGAAAAACTGTGTATATAACTCATTTTGGCCAAAATGTCCTTTACGACCTTTGAGCCCAGAGGTATCGATATCTTTATTCTTCATACAAACACTATGAAAAACAAAGATATATTTGCTGTCAACAAAATATTGTGGTATTTTAGCTAAGTTAAGTTGATTCCCAAATTCAGTTAAAGTTAGCACGGAACCCTCAGTGCGCGAGTCCGACTCGCACTCTCTGGCCGGTTATTAATGTTGCAAGCATAGTACCAATAGTGTTGGAACAATTCAATTGTATGAACTTGTGATATGAATTTTCAATTATGTGATTTTACTCATTATGATAAATGATACATGTATAACGTTATTTAAAGCTATAAATAAATGTAATACTTAGAACAGATTTTGCAAGGAGTAATAAAAATCTAGGTACTTTCTCTAGCAATTGCAATTTTCCTATAGCAATTTTTCCTATTTTGACTTTTTTATACTTTTCAATAAAAAAAAAGATAATCTACGCAGGAAACATGATTTTTATAAACAGATTAATTTTAATATATTATAATCGATGAAAAGAATAATTGAATAAAATTGCAATTTTCGATTATTTAGGAGCAACACTATTTTTGAATTTCGAAAAAGTGGCCACCCACTAAATGTCATTTTAGTCTAATTAAAAATCAGAGTATCGTTCTCTGGACCGTGAGCGACGACAGCGGTACGCGATCGGTGACCTATATGGACAATATTGTCACTGCTGTCAAGCGGGAACTAAGTAAATATTGTGAAATAATTAATAAAGCCTTGTGTTGTTTCACTATTTAGACAATTTTGGATGACGGCAGTCGCCATTATTGTAATAACATTAACACAATTTCTATTGTCTCTTTCCAATACTGTCTTAGAATTTCGTAAAAAATAAGGTCGATTTTCTTCTTGGTGTTATTACTGTTCACAATAACACCTCCTACTCGGAGCATATTAAATTTATCTCAAAATAATTAGAAAATGTTTACTGCAATATGGATTTACCATCTCAAGTCAGCGATTGGTCTAAATACCAATTTAAATAGTGGACGTAGATATTTAAATAGTTGATTAAAGCAAGACCTTAATTTGGGGAGATATCCCCAGTAAAACTTGGCAAAAAGCACCTAAACACCGTTTAAAAATTAAAGTTAGCCAAAATTATATAAATATGATATTGAAAGAATGACCATTAACTCACTGTTAATTCAGACCAAGAGTCGTGAACCGCGTCATTTGTTATTGCATCCAACGAGGGTTCAGTAGTGTCCATGGATGGGTATTGATGTTCTTCACAAATCTGCAATGGAGTTAGTTTGTACATTAAAATCGAAATATAAGTTAAACATTTAGTAAGTTTTATAAGTTATTCAATTTTTATCGTCAGTCATATCCTTGACCACTGAAATCGTGGGCAAGTTGTCATAATTTTCAATACAAATAATTTTTTTTTTGGCGGACACGTTTTAAGCACGGTCATGGAATGAAAAGTCATAAAAGTCATTTACTTATGTAAATAGGCCCATTGAGGACACTTTTACACGTCCCCATATAAACCCTACCACAGCTTCGGGACAATTTTGGGCTAGCGCTGAAAAGAAGCTGCGCTAATGCTAAGGTGTATGGTCTTTCCATAACATATAAAAAAACAGTGTTACCTGAAGCATAGCGCGAGTGGCTGTGTGAACCAGCGTGGCCCAATCCAGCGCCGCGGCGTCGGGCAACGGGAGCGGAGGCGTGGCCACTGAATTGTTAGCTCCTCCCACCACACTGTTTGTCCCGCTCACCACGCTGTTAGCCCCGCCCATCACGTTGTTGGTCCCGCCCGGAACGTTGTTGATAGCGTTTGACACGTTGTTGGCACCGCTCCCATCGGGAGTGCGTCCGCCCGGGCCTAGCTCCGCGTCCATCAGTCTCATCAGCTCTTCCTGAGTTAAAAAAGATAGGCATTTTTTTTTACTCCAGTCAAAAAAACTATTAGCTAGTTTTATATTGGTTGAACGACACTGTTTCCTACAATGCGAACCTTAAACCTGGGCAGTAGGTACACAAAATCAGGTTGGGTAATAAGTTGAATATATTCTTAAGTTATTGAGAATATTACACCAGATGGACGAGAAACTAACATAAATGGCTCGGACGATTTTACGAACTTCACTTTCGGGTCGTCACCGGCGCCCTCAGGTAATTACTACAGAAGTGGGGGGCAGATAATATTGAAATGTATGCTACGTAAATTACTTGGCGACGGTTTTGCAACAATGCATTTAAATAATCTGCTTGGCGTCGCCATGGCGTGTCGGTGAGGTACAGCCCTTAAGCTTTGATCGCACGTATCTACCGAGCAAACGGGCGAGACAGGGCTCTCGGCAGAGTATTCGGTGTGTATAAACATAGCGCCGACGGCTCGGCTGACCGAAGTGGCGAGAGAGTAGCTCGGCTTCCATAATACTTACTAGGCCGATAGTCAAACCTCTCGCTTCCCTGCACTGGCTCACCACTCAGCCACATTCACATCGGTTCCGTAGCCGAATAATACAAAACGGAACTCTTATAGTTTCGTCAAGTCTGTCTGTCTGTCTGTCCGTCCGTATGTACAGCCACTTTATTCTGAAACTATAAGTATTACACCGCTTACGATACTTACAACAAATACTTACAACGAAAATTGGTTTGGACGGGATCGAACTAGTAGTTTTTGAGTGCTATAACATTGTCAACAATCGCAAACATAACTTTGTTCTTCATACAAACACTATGAAAAACAATGTTATATTCACTGTCAACAAAATATTGTGGTATTTTACTAAGTGGAAGTAAGTAGATTCCCTAATTCAGTTATGGTTGGCACGGAACCCTCAGTTTGCGAGTCCGAACCGCACTTGGCCGGTTTCCAACAATTCTTCTGCTAATAGTGAAATGAATAACTTAATATTTTTTTTAATAATCTTTTAACGCTCCATTCAATTGCGTCCGAATTAAAATCTCCATAGAACTGAACTGACTGTGCTTATTTTAAAAAACGTGTGAACAGGTACTCGCTCATACCACTGTTTCGGGCGAGAACCATTTAACCGTCATTCCCGTTTGGTCGATACTTGTGATGTCTCTACCATAGTATTATTATTATGTTTATGTAATATGTGTATGTTTATTATTCCATAATTATGTATTAATGTATACGGTATTTATGTAATAAGTAGTATGTATGTTTATTTTTTGATTTTTTTAATCAAGCTCTCACTTTTGCCCTTCTATTACTTCCTTCGCGCCGCCAGCATTTTCTCTGTATAGCAATTTTTCTAACTGTAACTGCAGATAACTCTGTTTTATTGAACTAAAACATTGTATCTAAACCACATAACCATAGCTACAATCGCATCAATCAGATTTTCGATTGGTCTTTTATTTAACGAGTTTTGATTTTTCTACTAAAGTGGGGCTAGTGTGCGCGTTAAAAATCCGGGTAGCCCCTTAAGTCCGCCATACGTACCTTTTGTTTGTGAAATTGAAATTGTTATTTATTCGTCATCATAGGCATTAAAGTTAGTTGATACATTTAGAGTGTTCCACTATTATCTACCTTAAAGGCATACGAATTCTCATTGAATATATTTTATATAAACCAATTTTAATTAATTATACAAAAACTTACATTGAATTGAATTAAATATTTAGATACAGTCAAAATATAAATTTTAATGTCAATTAAATTTCCAGAACAAAACAAACAGTTACATAAATACAGCATGTCAAAAGTTAATCTAAACAATCATTTAAAGAGTCATCAGATTTATAGTAACTCTTTTCTTCCAAAAAATGAATTAATTTCCCTTTGAATATTTTGTCTTCAAGCTCTTGTACGAGGGTCAAACTGAAAGTTCTTAGAACTGGCCACTTATAAACAATATAATAAAAAAATATTCTAAAATTTGAAAATAGAACTCTTTGCCAATATTACTGAGTATATATTTCATTCATTTGTCATTTGTTTTACGATTTGGCGGCAAATTGAAAATTGTCTGTGTCACGTCAACATGAATTTAACACGAGAAAATTTTCGTGCAATGTTTTTTTATGACTTTCGATGTCATTTAAGTCAACAAGAAAGTTATGATAGACTACGATTGGCCTTTCACGATGAAGCCCCATCTCGTGCGACTGTTTACAACTGGTTTAATGAGTTTAAACGTGGTCGCACTAATCTCACTGATGATGTACGTGAGGGACGGCCTTCTACGGCGACGACTGAAAATAACATCTGTGTTGTGCGGCGTATGATAGAGACTGACAAAAGAGTGACCTATCAGCAGATTCGGACAAGCTTAGGCATCGGTATGAGTCAAGTGCACAAAATCCTCCACGAACATTTAGCGGTCAGGAAGCTTTGCGCCCGGTGGATACCTCATAATTTGACTAAGGCTCAAAAACTCCATCGTGTGGATTGGTGCCGTAAAATGATTGAAAGATTTAACGGAGGTGACTCAAATGCTGTGTTCGACATACTAACAGGTGACGAAAGCTGGATTTACTGTTATGATCCTGAAACCAAAAGACAATCTGCTCAGTGGGTGTTTCCTTTCGAGGAGTTGCCAACTAAAGTGAAGAGAGATCGAAGTGCGGGAAAAAAAAATGGTGGCCTCGTTCTTTGGAAGGATAGGTCATTTCGCAACAATTGTGTTAGAGGATCAAAAAACAGTTTCTGCAGAATGGTACACTACCAATTGTTTGCCACTTGTCTTGGAAAAAGTTCGAGAGAAACGACCTCGAAGTAGGATCCTCCTTCACCACGACAACGCCTCGTCGCACACCGCCAAGCGAACGATCGACTATTTGGCGACATCAAACGTTGAATTACTGGGTCACCCGCCGTATAGCCCCGACCTCGCGCCTTGTGATTTTTATTTATTTCCAAAAATTAAAGAAAAACTTAAAGGAAAGCGGTTTATGAATGCTGAAGAAGCGGTGGCTGCGTATCGCGATGCCATTGAAGAGACCCCTAAGGACGAGTGGGCAAAGTGCTTTTCCCAGTGGTTCCATCGCATGCAGCGGTGTATTGACGTCAATGGACAATATTTTGAAAAGATATAATAAAACTAATAACTGGCTAATGTAATCAGTTTTTGATTTTCTAAGAACTTTCAGTTTGACCCTCGTATGTACTGTGGATGCTTGTTGTTTATCTTTGGTGCCATATCTATTAAACTCTTTCTCATAAGGGTTGTCTTACATATGCTAATTTGCAATCTAGGTCTGCATCATCGTCATCATCATTCTCAGCCAAAGGACGTCTACTGCTGAACAAAGCCCTCCCCCACGGCTTTCCACAGCGACCGATCACTGCGTCCAGTTTGATCCTGCGAACTTTTTAAGGTCATCTGTCCATCTTGTTGGTGGACGTCCTACGCTGCGTCTTTGGTCGAAGGGTCTCCAATCCAGAACTTTCCTGGCGACTGACCGATGGCGGTATAACCATCACATATAAGGCGCAGCTAACTATTGGACTGTGACGGGCAGCAGCGTCACAGTTGCAAGGGGCTGCGCCTGTGCTTTCGCCAACTCGCCTGCCAAGCGTGGCGAGTATTGGTAAAATTCCTTCACATGATAGTACACCTGTCAGGTGTGCATGAGGTGTTTTCTAATATATAAAATTCTCGTATCACAGTTTTCGTTGCTATACTCCTCCGAAACGGCTTGACGGATTCACATGAAATTTTGTGAGCATATTGAGTAGGTCTGAGAATCGGCCAACATGTATTTATTTTTGTACACCCTTAACATTTTTCGTTAATTAAGTGGCTGGGCGGGACGAGGCCGGGCAAGACGAGGATGGGGGCGAAACATAGTTCGCTGAGTGAGTAAATAAATAAATAAATATCCTTTGGACATTCCCACACATCGCCATCTAGCCCCAAAGTAAGCTACTCAAAGCTTGTGTTATGGGTGCCAAACAACGGATATAATACTTAAATACTTTTTGTTTGTAAATACATACATGATATACATAGAAAACACCCAGCCATACCAATACAAACAGACATGTTCATGCACACAAATGTTTGTATTGTGCGGGGATCGAACCCGCAACCCGCTGCGTAGTAGGCGATTTCTCTACCACTACACCAGACGGGTCGTCTATATGTAATAAATCCCGTAATTACCGTGAGCGAGGCGGTGTTGTCGCGGCGCGCGCGCGGGTGCCGCGGCGACGAGTCCTGCGAGCGCCGCCGCAGCGCCGCCTCGCACACCGGCGACGTCTGCGGCGAGCGGCGCGCGCTCCGCCCCGAACCACCTGCACACAACAAAACAATGACGTATGGTTTAGAATGTTTTTAACATTTACAGTGTCATGTTTTATGATCATAAAGATGAAATAGGAAACCAAAAATTGCGCTAGGGCGGGACTCGAACCACCAACTTGCTGGCTAATCGGGACAAACGCTCTTCCAATAATAGATAGGGCAGACGTCACGCGTAATGACGTATTCATGAGAGACCAGAAATTTTGCACGGTCGGACCGACGGCACGGTACCTCAGTTGGAAGAGCGTTTGGCCCGGTTAGCCAGAAAGTGGCTGGTGTCAAGAACAGGCGCCATCTATCCTCAAACTACTTAATTACATAGCAGCGAGCATAGGTGGCGCCATATTTCATAGAACTAGAGCTAAGGGCTCTTTGTAAGCGCCCTCTAGCGAGTATAATATTAACTTTTATAAAGCTCGCACGATCCGCCAGGAGGCGGGCAAGATTTCGAGGACTTTCTTTCTTTTTCTTGTACGACAAAGACGAAGAATTCTCTCTCCAATAAATAACTGCAAACACTGAAAGTTTTGGGTTTCTTTGTTGCACGAAGACGAGGAATCCAAACAGCTGGTTCAAGTCCTGCCCCGGCCGGGTGTTAGCATTAATTGAATTGAATTTTTATTTATTTGACACACAAAAATAAATTACATTATATAAATTAAAACAAATCAAAAACAACTAAAATTACATTCATAAAAAACAAAACAAAGCGCCCAGGTGTGCCAAAAAGGTCCCCGCTCAGTATATATCGTGACAGCAGATGGTAAGCATGCCACGAAACTGATTTTCAGCGGGAACCTCTTCTAGGCACTGGGTGTAAACATTAGAGTAGGCATGTCGATTCATTTTAAAAAATATCGATCTCCGATTCGATTCAAATCGGACATACAAGAATCGATTCTTGTTTAAATCGAGCATTAAAAGATCGATTTTCGATTAATCGAGCCAATTTCAAATATGTATGACTAATTTCCTAACAGGACATTATTGATGACCAATTACTGCAAATACAAGTAATTGGATAGAAGTATTATCTATTGTTGCAAACACCGAGATTCATCCACCCCGAAGACTATATAAGGCAGCGCTCAGTTAGGAGCGGGTTCATTCCGTTTTCGATCGTCGACCGTGTCACATCGTTAGGAAATTATTTTGCGGGTATTTTTGTAATTTTCTTATTAAATAAAAAGTTTAGGCTGAAACATTGTATTCTCTTTTTAAAAAAATTGCCTCGCCTCTGATCTGCAACATCAGAAGTGGGATAGGATCAACGCGATCCTATCTTGCTGGCCGTTCTGTATTTTGTTGATTCGTGGCGAGTGCTAAAGAGGAGAAAATAATGTCGGACCGCGAACATAGTCGTAGCCGTAGCCGTCTAAGTAGCCGCGAGCGTCGTTACAGTAGGTACCGCGATCGTACTCCAGACGGTGAACTAAGACGTGAAATGGAGGCGATGTTAGTGCGACTTAGGACATTAGAAAATCAAGTGACTTGTGGTAGTGCACCGCCGTCGGGTCAACATAACGCGCGTCCTGTAACTCCGCCGCGTCCTCATGTGTCTCGTGCGCGATCACGATCCCGGTCTAGGCGCCATCGCGTGTCTACGCCATCGCCGCGTCGCCGGTCCGAATTGCGCACTCAGCGTATAGTGCCCCCCGAGACGTTTACTCCGCCGCCGCAGGTACCGGCGCCGCCACTGAGTGAGTTACGTGTTGATTTAGCTACGAGTGCCGTGTCCGAACGTGCAAATAGTGAAGCCGCCGCGCCGTCTGCTATGACGGATCGAATCGTAGATGCTATCCGCTCAATTAATAGTGTCGTAAAATCTAACCAGCGGTTTTATATTTCTAACTTCGACCCTAGCTTACACAATATTGACGATTGGTGCGAAGAGGTAGATCGTGCGAAAAATTTAAATGATTGGAGCGATTTCGAGTGCTTTTCGCGGATAGGAAATTGTCTCAAAGGTGAGGCTCAATCGTGGTTGAATGAGTGGGTGACGAGCGAGCGAACTTGGAGTAATTTTAAAAAGGAATTTAAACCTTTGTGTCCAAGGACGCCTGACGTAGCGAACATTTTGTTCGAGGTAATGTGTAAGAATTCCGATAGCTACCCTACATACGCCGATTACGCTCGTCGCTCACTACTTCGCCTTCGCATAGTACAGGGCCTTAGTGATGAATTAATGTCCGCGATTATAGTACGAGGAATTACCGACCCACATATCCGAGCGTCAGCTACGAATGCTAAACTTTTGCCGAACAATTTAGTGGAGTTTCTCTCGATCTATGTCAAGCCGAATACATCTAAAAGTAACGCCTTGCGTGCCACGTTCCAAAATATAACGAGTGCAAAGGATAAAAACGATACGATGTCCCGGAAGCGGTATTTTGACGATAGGCGTTGTTTTACGTGCGGTCAAACGGGCCACAGGCAAGCTACATGCGGTAATAAAAAGCCTAGAATTGATTCGAACGTAAATTCTTCTGCTGGTAGCTCGAATACCAAACCTGCTTTTGTTACTACGCGATCTGAAACGTGCTCCTTTTGCAAGAAGGTAGGGCATAAAGAGGATACGTGCTTTGCAAAGCAACGGACCGAGTCGCGTAACAAAAACGATGTCAACTTTTGTCGTGAAAATCGAAATACCCGCAATAGTGATGTAGTTGCCGCCGTTATTCAGGGTATACCGACGGATGTTTTAATAGACAGCGGGTCTACCATATCCCTCGTTTCGTCGTCGTTATTGAAACATTTTCATTGCCCACATAAGCCGGCGTTCCGCGTGTTAAAGGGTCTCGGTAGTCAGGAACTTGAAAGTACTTCATACGTTACTTTACCCATTGAGTTTGACGGTGTTACCCTTGAGGTGGACTTATTCGTGGTAGCTTCGGAGTTCATGAACACACCAGTGATAGTGGGCACGGATGTCCTGAATAGGGAAGGCATTCGATATGTTCGTACGCGTGATTGTCAGTTACTTACTAGAGATACATGCAATTCAGCGCGAGTGATGACTGTTCAGTCTGATACGTCCATACCGATTAACACGTCTCTTGTAGATGACGATTTGCAACGTTTAATGGAAATAATTAATGAGTTTTCTCAACACCTTATATCGGGTACTGCTACATCCACCGTAAATACAGGCAGCATGTCTATCAAACTGAACAGTAACACGCCTATTAGTTATCGACCATACCGACTCTCTTACGCTGAGACGTTGCGTGTTCGTGAGATCATAAAGGACTTGTTAGGTAAAGGCATTATTCAGGAGTCAGAGTCTGACTATGCTAGTCCTATCCTTCTTGTTAAAAAGAAGGACGGGTCAGACAGAATGTGCGTCGATTACCGTAAACTAAACGAAGTAACCGTTAAAAATAGGTTCCCTTTACCGCGAATTGACGATCACATAGACCGCCTAGGACATAACAAGTTCTTCACAAGTCTTGACATGGCAACAGGGTTCCACCAGATCCCCTTGGAGTCGGAGTCTGTTCCGCTCACAGGCTTTGTGACGCCCGAGGGGCACTTTGAGTATTTGAAAATGCCTTACGGCTTAGCAAATGCACCAGTGGTTTACCAACGGATAATTGCAAAGACACTTCGAGACTTCATGGAATCTGGTGAAATCCTCGTTTACATAGACGACATTCTGATCCTAAGTAAGACGTTGGATCGCGGTTTTGTTCTGTTGCGCGATGTTCTCAAAACACTTACGGATGCGGGTTTCTCCATTAACTTAAAAAAGTGTTCCTTTTTGGCGACAGAAATAGAGTATTTAGGTCGCAGTATTAGTGAAGGTCAGGTGCGGCCGAGTTACGAGAAAGTCAAGGCCTTAGTAGATGCTGCCGAGCCTAAAAATGTAAAGCAAGTTCGTCAATTCATGGGCTTGGCCAGTTATTTTCGTCGATATATAGCTGGTTTTGCTCAGAAGACTGCTTGCATTGCAGCTTTAACTCGGAAAGGCGTTGAATTTAAATGGGGAAAGGAGCAGCAAGCTGCACGTCAAAGTATTATCGAATCCCTTACTAGCGAGCCTGTACTGGCAATCTATGATCGATCTTTGCCTATTGAGGTCCACACTGATGCCAGTTCCATCGGCTATGGGGCTGTTTTGATGCAAGTACACGAGAGTGGTCGTAAGCGTGTGGTAGCTTACTACAGCAAGCTAACACAGGGAGCTGAGGGTAACTACCACTCGTATGAGCTGGAAACCCTCGCTGTGGTTAAAGCCCTGCAGCATTTTCGGCACTATCTTGTGGGTGTACGTTTCACTGTCGTTACCGATTGTAACGCATTGAAGCTTACACAACGCAAGAAAGATCTGCTACCCAGAGTGGCCAGATGGTGGGTATACCTCCAAGACTTTGACTTTGGCTTGGACTACCGTAAAGGTACGCTCATGTCGCATGCCGATTATTTCAGCCGAAACCCGATCAATGTGTGCACTGTCCAAAAACCACAGACTTGGGCACAGATTGCTCAGGCTTCCGATGAAGAAACCCGGACTCTCATCCAGAAGCTTGCTGACGGGCAACTGGATGCGACTCGTTACGTCGTTAAAAACGACCTCCTTTACGTCAAACATACACCTACTGGTGAACCTTCTCGATACCTTTGCTTTATACCCAAGGGGCATAGGTTAAGTTTGCTTCGTATATTTCATGATGAACACGATCATCTTGGAGTCGACAAGACTGTTGACCTGATCACTAAGCACTTCTGGTTTCCAGGTTTACGAACCTTTGTTCAAAAATACGTCTCCCATTGTTTAGTGTGTATCTCACAAAAGAAAGTACCCCGGGCCCCACTCCAACCTATTAGCTCTTGGGAAAAACCCGACCTGCCTTTCCAGACCATTCATATGGACGCTTTAGGACCTCTTCCGGAAGCTGATGGATATCGCTACGTTCTCATAGTAGTTGATGCTTTTTCGAAGTTTTGCCTTCTCTATCCTATGTATCGCCAGGATGCGACTGAGTTAAAACTTCATGTCACTAATGTGATATCTTTGTTTGGCACCCCGAAATTAATTGTGGCCGATAGAGGCCGCATATTTCAGAGCACCGAGTTCCTCAATTTCGTTAGTGGGCTAGGTTGTGACACGCATCTTATCACACCCGAGATGCACCAGTCCAATGGACAGGTCGAGCGCTACTGCCGAACGGTGCTTAATATGATACGCGTTGAATCAAACTATCGAGAGCACAAGTGGCCTAGTGTGATGTGGAAGCTTCAACTGATATTAAACATCACGAAGCACCGAACTACTCAATACTCTGCCCTAAATTTGCTGGTAGGTATTGACGCTGCAACACCCCTCATTCGTGGCTTGATTCGCGATGTGGCCTTAGAAGGCTCTAGCCCCAACAGGGAGGCCCTGCGAGAGATGAGTAGGCAGAGGACGTCCGAGCGGCTCAGACAGAACCAACAAGACCAGGATACCTACGTCAATCAAGGACGGAAGCCACCCCGAACGTATGCACTTAATTCTTTAGTCTTCGTCAGGAAACAGGCACAGTCAACCGGAAAATTGGACTCCGGTATGCGTGGGCCGTACCGTATCACGAAGATCCTACCTCATGGGCGATACGAGCTGCAGTTGGTAGCCGGCTCATATGGGAAGTTGACACAAGCGTCCGCAGAATACATGTTCTCTTGGCATGGGGAATGGACCCCTGAGGTGTGCGCAGCTTATTTTGAGGGTGAGTTCTTTTATTTTCATTCCAATGAGATTTGTTTTAAACGTGTTACTGTTGGGCGTTACAATTGCTGAAAGTATGCTAACGTCGTGCCTATGCTCTGGCAATTGTAAACGCTTGATTTTCATGTTTTTCTTCGTAATTCGATGTTACGAGTATTTGGTCTGGTTGCGTGGCTTTCGAGCACTGTGGTTGTCAGTGTACGCTAACGTCGTGCCTATGCATTGATAACTACAGCTGCAAGTGGGAAGCTACATTTTGTAGACTGTTTTTGAGTGCTGCGAATGTGGGTGTAAGCTAACGTCGTGCCTATGCACCTACCGATCGCAGGCATTGGTTTTGTGTCGTGTTTGCAAGTTCTGTGTCGTAATGTTGGTGTACGCTAACGTCGTGCCTCTGCTCCAGCAGTTGCGAGCAGTAATACTTGCTTCGGGCAGCAATTGTAAGCGTACGCTAACGTAGTGCCTATGCGCCGGCAATTGCAGACCCTTGACGATTATATTTTTAGTGTGTGTATTTGTTTGGTTCCCATGAATATTGCGATCGCTAGTGTATGCTATCGACGTGCCTATGCACTGGCAATCGTAATATTTTAAGGTTTCTACTCGCGATATCATGTTGCCCTTGAGTCAAGTGATATAGGTGTCTAGCGAACGCTAACGTCGTGCCTCTTCGTTGGCACTTATAGACACTTGTCATAGGGGTAGACATGTAAGTAATATGAAGCGTCCTAAAAGGGCCATAAGTAGGTATTAAGAAATAATTCTAAAACTGTGAAATTTGTTTCCATGCAGATAATGATACAGATGAAGACGAGAGGAACACATGTGGTGCTGATGAAGTTCAGGAGGCTGGCGATGGTTCAAGTCCCTCTCACACTCAAGAAGCATCCGTCAATGACGGACAACAACCGAGTACCTCTGGTACAGGGAGGTTCATCGAGCCACCATCCGGACGTCCAGATTCAGACAAGGCGGCAGAAGAGGACGTCGACGCTCCATCCACGTCCCCGTCGGAACCTGGACTCTCCATGCCGTTGCTGTAAAAGCATGAGGACGAAGGAGCCCGTGGACGGCCTCCTGTCAGGAGAGGCCGTGTTGCAAACACCGAGATTCATCCACACCGAAGACTATATAAGGCAGCGCTCAGTTAGGAGCGGGTTCATTCCGTTTTCGATCGTCGACCGTGTCACATCGTTAGGAAATTATTTTGCGGGTATTTTTGTAATTTTCTTATTAAATAAAAAGTTTAGGCTGAAACATTGTTTTCTCTTTTTAAAAAAATTGCCTCGCCTCTGATCTGCAACACTATACTAATATTATAAAGCTGAAGAGTTTGTTTGTTTGTTTGTTTGTTTGAACCTGCTAATCTTAGAAACTACTGGCCCAAATTGAAAAAATATTTTTACGTTGAATAGTCCATTTATCGAGGAAGGCTTTAGGCTATATAACATAAAGATACGACTCATAAGACCACAGCAGCAATGAAAAATGTTGCGAAAACGGGAGAGAGATATTCTTTTTGAGAGCTTCCGCTGCGTACGCTGCGGAAATCGCTTAAGTTACACGAAAATCATGTATGACAGGATTTTTCAGCATCAAGAGTACTATAATAAAGTCCGCAACAGCATATGTCTATATTTTATGGTTGACTTACTACAACCTTTTTTATGTTAATAAATTTGTAAAAAACTAATGCATTATTTTTAGAGGTGTCTTATACACTTAGGTATTTATTGTTATCAAAATAAATAGATTCATCATCACGAGCATTTCATTTAGAACAAAGTTGCCCTTTATATCATTTGATTTCAATAAATATCTTAGGAGCTATCACAGTTTTAACGTAACTCCGCACCAAAATAATGTTCGCAGCTTAAGTACAACGCGCGCTTGCGCTAATTGCAATGGTTGCTGGCTTCTTAGTTACAATAAAACTGCGTATGTTTTGCGTTAAAATATTTTACTATTTTTATTCGAACATTATTTTTAAAGGTGTTTTATACACAAGGGTATTGATTCTTATCAAAATAAATACATTCATCATCACGAGCATTTCAATTTGAACAAAGTTCACATCATTTGATTTCAATAAATATCTTAGAAGCTCTCACAGTATTGAAATAACTCCACATCAAAATAATACTCGCAGCTTAACCGCTCTGCAGTCCAATGGCACTACAGTGCCATTTTCTTTTAAACGGTACGGTACGGTTACGGTAAACTGTCCGTGGTACTACAGTGCCCACCACTTGAAAAGTATGTATTAAGTATAGTATATATATATATATTAAGTATAGTATAGTAAGTATATTATATTTTCAACTTTTTATATATTTATAACAATTAACTATCTACCAGTATTTTTGTTTTCGTAATCACAACTATACTTTTCTTTATATGATCGTTTTTATCGCGCGACATGTCGCGTGATTTTTATTATGCAACCGTCGCGCGATATCGCTGGACAGTTTTCCCACATCATAGTCTGACAGCGCAGACAGTCGAGTGGTTAAAAGTACTTACAACGCGAGCTTGCGCTAAGTATGGTTGGTGGCTTCTCACTTACATTAAAATATGTGTTTAGCGTTGAAATATTTTCCTTATACATACATTAGATTAATTTAGTCGGCTCCCTACGGACGGAACGGTTGTCCCTCGCAACTGCTTTTTTTGCGATACTTCAAGTGATTTCAGCGCGTAATACATAATTTTTTCTTTCGCTACTGAGTAGTAAAGGACTTGAGCTCATTATTTTGATTGCAGATATTTTCTATTAGGTAGATTCAGTAATACTTTTGGTTAAAATTCTTTCTTCAGATTTATGCAGGTTAAAGTTTTCTTTTCGGCACTGAGTAGGTTTTAATTTTGAATGCATCTATTAATTTTTAAGTTTAATAGATTTAGTAGGTAATTACTTTTGTTATTCTTTCTTCTGATTTATGCAGGTATTAGTAACTGCGATAGCTTATCTCAGCATGTAATAAAAGTTTTTCTTGACTTAGTAATAAGTACCATTTAAAGTAGGTAGGAGGTAGGTATTAAATCTAAATGTGCATTAATAATTTGATTTTGTAGTAGGTAATTTGATTTGATATTGTTCTTCTTATTCACTGTAAAGTGATTGATTACATTAGGTTAATGCTTAATTAATAGGTTGGTTACCAATCTTAATGCAAAATTTGATTTCATTGTAATTGGGTATTGTTTTGTTGTATCTCTACAAAGCTTTGACGTTTTGGACATTTTTTTAAGTTTTGTTTCTCTTCTCACCATTTTTAAATTACCTACCAAATTATAATTTTTAATAAAAAAGTACCTACTGAATTAATAAGTAGAATGCCTAGAAAAGGACTCAGCTTTCTCGGCAGTCTGCCACGTCTACAACGTCCATCCGTCTCAAACTGAATGCTATTAATTTAGAATATTTATGCAACATATTCGCGGTATATCTTATTTGTAAAATAATTAGCCTAAATAATTAAAAAAATCTACCCAAAGCCACTATTCCACGCGGACGAAGTCGCGGGCACAGCTAGTAAAATTAATAAACATAATATCACGCGTATATTCCTTCGAAAGAATAGGTAGAAAAGGTGGGAATCGAACCCAGGATCTTTTGCTCAGTAGTAGTGCTTGTGACTACTAAACTAATGTGGCAGTTTAAATTTCTAGTCTCGCGTAAGTACTCGTAAGTCGTTTAATAAATTAACCAAGTTTTAAGTAAATATTTTTATTTACTCTCATATCGTTAAATTCAAAATACAAAACTCAATACGAGTTTATATAGACGTACTTTATAAATAGTATATCGAAATGAAATTAAAAAATTTAATTATGACACTATTTCTCTAACAAAATAATGTTATAATATTATTTTTTTTTGATTACGATACAGATTACAGATCATAGATACATCTATTTAATTTTTTATCTGTGGCTGCGCGCGCTTTGGCGCATGCGCGGTGATAACGGGAATTTTGGCGTCATAGTACGTTTGTGTTTCGGTAGATAATTATTAGTGTTTATTAAAATGTCTGATAGTGAAAGTGCAGAAAATTTGACGCCGCCCGACATTTAAGAGACTGTGACAGCAGTCTGTCTTAATCTACTACCAGTAAAGTCAAGAAAATTATACGATAAATGTTATCAAGACTTTTTGGCATGGAAATCTTTATCTTTTATTTGATATGTTCGTGTTCAATGAGAGTAGATAAAGTAGTGTATGAAACTGCACATAACTGGGCATTATACACTCGTGTGATAAGACTTACTTTAAAAAACTCGCTTCGCTCGTTAAACTCACACTCGTGTATAATACCTCTCATTATGTACCAGTTTCATAAACTACTATTTTTAAAAGTTAAATACAAATTTAACAAGAAATTATATTTTCCAGTATTTTAAGTAGAGTGACTTAACAAAAATAACTTATCTAATCGTTCAGGATCTAATTGAATGGATCGGTCCAATTTGGGAGGTTTATGAATCGATTCATTGAATCGATGTAGGGTTCAAAATCGATCTGAAAAATCGATTATATTACTCAAAATAATCGATTTTTCGATCAATCGATTTCAAATCGACATGCCTACATTAGAGTGCGTACTGACCGGTGCCGTAGCCCTCGCTGTCGGAGCGCGGCGGCGAGTGCGCGGGCGCGCGGCGGGCTCGCGCCGGCTGCTGCGCGTCCGCGCGCGCGGCGCAGCGCTCGTCCGGCGCGGGCACGGGCGCGGGACACTCGCAGCCGCACCGAGTGCTAGACGCGAACGTTACTGCCACCTGACCATGTAGAAAACATCGTGATTGATACATATACTCTGATTTTAATTAGATCAAAATGACATTTTAGTGGGTGGCCACTTATTCGAAATTTAAAAACAGTAATGTTCCTTAAAAATTGAAAATTTCAATATCATCAATTATTGCTTTTAATCGATTATTAGATTCAAATAAAAATTGATTTTTAAAATCATGTTTCCTACAAAGATCATCATTATTTTTAATAATTTATTTATGGCAATTGATAAAAAAAACAAAGTAAGTAAAATCATACAAGAATATTGTTATTATTACTTTTACAAAAACTGTTTCATGTATAACTTTCACAGTATCAACTGGTATCATGCTGGCAACATAAAAAATGAAAAGTTGTATTCAAGCTGTCATTCTAATCTATCTAATTAAAATCAGAATATAAGTTGTGCTTTTTTATAAAACGTCAAATAAAGGCACGATTTGGTTTGGGCAGTTGGCTAATAAAGACAAAAAGCCGTACTACAAATAACTAAAATAAGGGTAGGGACAACTGCTTAAATATGATACACCTAGTTAAAAGTCAATGTTAAACATTTCAAATGACATAAAGGCGACATAAATTTCACTTTTGCCGCTTTTAAACAGTAGGTCAAACCATGTTTATTTGTACGAGCTAGCACCGTACATTTCAAGAACCACGGCGTCAGCGACCTGCATTGCAGCGGCAGACCCAATAAGCACCGTCGGCATTCACACCGGCAACACACAACCTCATAACTTTATATGTTTACACACTAAGTAATAATTATAATGTATGTAGCATAACAGCAACAAGTTAGATATCAACCGTCCGTGTAGGTTCTCATTTTCCTCCGCTGCGGCCAAGACACCTTTAGCCGTCGCTATGATCAGTCTGGTGAGCCTGCCAGACTGTATATATGTGGTAAGGCCGTGAACGTTTACAAAATAAATTATAGGCGCGAGCCCCTAAGTAAGGCGTTTCATCGCCTGGCTGTGAGTTTTATTTTTCTTGGAAATTTATGCTAAGCTTACAGTGTCAGAATCTCAAAACTTGAGCAGGTCGACGAGATGGTGTCGTGCGACGACGGCCGCGCATACTTTGAAGAGTCGAGGCGCTTCTACATCTTTTTAAAATTTATTAATTAAAAAGACGCATAGTTATTATTTCTAAAATACAAAACTCTGGGTTTAATTGAAGTTTATCGGCAAGCGTTCTTATGATATATTATCTTTTATTATATGTGTCTACTGCGTCACTAGACAGCCCTGCTAAACGTAAGAGATATGCTACACTCACGGTGACAGGATCCGATGTTTTCAGCAGGTCGACGAGCTGGTCGTGGTGCAGTGCCACGACGGCCGCGCGACACACTTCAAGGAGTCGGGCGCCGCGTCTTATACCAGCGCGAGCCGCGCATCCACCGCCTTCCACGGCGGTCACTAGGCCATCCGGTTGGACGTGGAAACCTGCAAAAATTTAGTAATGTAGTCGATGTTTCTCGAAATACGTTTGGAAGGGCACGACGTGACGTCACCGTCAGAAAAAGTCCAAAGTGCGAAGATAGCAATTTATTCAGCAGTCTTGTGGTACAAAAATAGGGTGTGGACTGAGCAGCGAAAAGACTCGAGCCCAGTGCCTTACAGATTCAAAAAATATAGGATTACTTGGTAATGGAGAAACTAGATGCCCAAGATAGTAAAAACCAATAAGGTGCGTTCTAGAGACCCAAGGACAGGATTGATTTTACATACAAAGCTTAGGAGTACTTAACCTACGGTACAAAAACATACTCATCGCGATGTTAATATGATTAGTGCCATCAATTGGCAAGTACTAATTAATACATTTGCCTAATTATTGATATCAGTTAAAAACTTAATCAGTGCCGGCTAAATATGATCAGCGCCATCAATGGCCTAGTATTGGAACTAATAAAATTATGAGCTAAATATGGTCAGCGCCATCTATAGCCTGGTAACAAACTAGTTTAGTTGTTTACATTGTAAGTATGTTATTGTATGAGTGAGTGAGCCCAACGCAAATTTCAGCATGACTGAGGGATAGAATAGATTCCTTTCACGTGCTGTAGCGCCGGGTTCAACCCTTTGGTTTCGCAGTTTACTTAACAAGAGCTTACAGTGCCATATTATCTTCAGGTCCAGTCAACGTGTGGCAATTGTGGGGCGTTATAATAATAATGTCATCAAAACAATATTTTTGCTACGCTTTAAAAACGTATTTTATGGAAAGTCAAATGCGTGACTTCTAGCACTCAAGATATAATAGTTATAATACGTACACAAGAATCGCTCTGCTAACAAAGTGCAATTATCTCGAACGACTTTTATTTATGATCGCACCAGAAATTACTATTAAGATAATTCGATTCATTGAGGTTTTTTGCGCGCTTACAGCCCGGAACATATGCATCCCTAGCGGTTGATTTTCCTGGGAGCGAAGCATCGCTCGCAACTAAATATCAGAGTATCACTTTTGACTCAAATGAGCCGATGTACGTCGCGGAACGTGTCAAATTCAAAGTTAAAGTCAAAAATAATTAATTCAATTTAGGACACAAAATGCCACTTATGTCAATAATTAGTGTATACCCTATTCACAAGGGAAAGTCCATAAATGTAAACAAACCATTGACTAACCTTTATTCACCTTAATATCAAAAAAATCTCGGCACATACACAAGTAAATTTCTTCGCAGATCTCTCAAACACCTTTGTCAATTATGCCGTAACAATATAAATATGATTATTGCATTCAAACACATTTATTTAAAGTAAAAATCGTGATTCATAGGAAAAAAAACACCATTTTGACTCAGACAAGAAGATGACGAAAAACTTCATATTTTTTAATTTAGTGTTGGGACACCAATTTTGTTCAATTGATCGATTCAATTGGTTATTCGAAACTCGCATGTATAGTAATATTAGGGTCAATATTACTAAACGTGCGAGTTTCTAGAAAGGAATGATATCAAAATTTTGTTGTTTTACTGTTCATGAAATGGTTTGTTGTTAATCAAGTAAATTGTTGTATACAAAATAATATTATTATAATTGGATGTACAACGCGTAACGTTGTGTGCGCAAAACCTAAAAATTGTATGATTAAGATTTAGTTGACGACGTAAAAGTCTATGGAAAATTGCACAGCACCCCTGGCGGTCACTTACAGAACTACAATTTTGGATACAAAAAGTTAAATCGTCGCTAGCGAGTAAGACCGCCGTAAGCTCATGGTAATTTAACTATGCTGGTGATATAACTTCCTATCGAATCCTATCTCGACAGAGCGTCGTCCGCAGAGCAAGAAATGATCAAAGAAGAAGTGTCAAATAAACTATTACACCCCAATAAATCCTTAATTATTTATAAATATATTTCTTTCTATCAGAATTTTGAAATTTGAAATAAAAATCATATAGGTTGTCTGAGTTTATTTTATTTTATTATAATGAACTGTTTTTTTTTTCCAATTACTAATGAGATTTATTTAAATATTACTAAATACATTTATCCGTCTTAAAAAATGAGGTACATATGTATATTTCCGCGATTATCTTGCATTTGGATGAACCGATTTGGATGCCGTTTCAGTAAAGTATTCTTATTTAAAAAAATCTCACTAAAACTTAAATAACACTTTTAGGTTTTTAATTTTCATATTGTAGAAAGTTTTTGTTAATTAGTTGAATTGCTCAAACATGGTGTTGTAGAAATTATCAATTGCATGTAAATAATACTCTTTTTTTAAATGAAGGATTAATAATTCGTGTTTAACCTTTTAAAATTACTTAATGCTATCAATTAATCACCACCCATGCAAACGTTTAATTAAATTTATATTCAATTTCTATATACAATTTCGTAATTGTGTGTGACTGTTCCTATTTTTTTTGTTTGGATGTGAATTTTGTTTCTAAACGTAAGATATTATATTCATAGACATTTAAACTTAAAGTATTCATGACTAAAGTTTCTTCAAATTATACTTCTCAATTTCCTATGTTTCGTTTACACGTAATAAGACCGATATTAAAAATTTGCAAAGTTAAATCATTACACTTTTCTTTATTTTTCATTAATAGCAATCGATTATATATTGTATCAGTTCAATTGACTAAATTCCTCTACTTTTTCTCAGCACTAAAGTTTGTCTATGGTATTCAAGTCGCCATGTTTGTTTACATTTATAGACTTTGCCTGGTGAATAGGGTATAATATCAATCAATTATGGCCCATATGAGGTTAGAACATGTCTCCTTATCTTTTGGGCTCTACTAGCGCTTCGAGACAAGACACAGACAATTTGGCAAGTGCTGAGAAGAAACGCCGGAACAAACTCAGTCACCACTAGCTGCCACAAAAATGATGCAAATCAAAATAAACAGGCAGTTTGGTGCAGGCTGGACTGTCCATACATTTTCGTCATTAAGATAGTCTTGAATTTTATAATACCCCTTCGACATTAGGGGTAGTTTTGACACGTAACTTAAATTCGATAACATTATTAGGTATATTATTGAAAAATTTGACACACTTTCCCAGGAATGAATTCATTATTTTGGCTAACCTAAAGTTTGGAATGACAAGTTTGTTTTTATTTCGTGTTATACGAATGAATGTTACTTTTTTTCATGAAAAAATCTATTTTTTTGCGTACGTACATGATATTATCAAATATGTTTTGAACCGTGAATCGTGAGCCGTAACCTAGCGGTTCTGTTTGCTGGGAGCAAAGCATCGCTCGCAACTAAATATCGGAGTGTCACTCGAATTAAACGAGCCGCTGTACGTACCGAGCTGCGAGGCGGCGCCGCGCTCCAGCGTGAGCTCGTGCAGCGCGTGCGCGTGCGCCGGCGCCACGCTGGCCAGCCGCCGCAGCAGCGCCGCCGCGCCGCCGCGCACGCGCACGCGCACGCTCTCGCCGCGGTGGTAGTATACGCGCGTCCAGCCGCCGCTCACCACCCAACCTGACCAATGTTTATAACAAATTACAAACAAACCATCAATAAACATGCTGGCACAAGGAGACAATATACAAGACTTAACGCAGCCGAATCGTATCATACCGTTTTGTATTCATTTATAGTCCGTGCCATTTAAACTTGCACAAAAGGTCATTGCTATGCCATTACTACTGCACGCCGATACGGGATAGCGGGCTACCAAAACTCAAGGCGTAGCGATAGAAGTCTATGTAAACAAACGTTTATTGGTACGAGGCGACCTTGATCCAAGAAATTGTCCTGTATTAGAAACATTTGGCTACTGCATTACAAATTTACAAGCTTTATGCTGAGGGACAGCCGACATATAATGTAACTGGACATGAATAATGAAATAAAAAATAGAATCATCATAATTAATAAATTTTGTGTTTTTCTTTATCCTGCGTTATTGTCGCGGGAGCAATTGGCAGGTATTATTCAAAAAATATTTTTTTCTTGGTTAAATCTATATTAATCTATAGCTGAAGAGTTTGATTGTTTTAACGCGCTAATGTCAGAATCTACTGAAGCGATTTGAAAATATTTGGATAGCTTATTTACTCAAAACGTGCAGACCAAGTTGGAGGGAACCGCTAGTTGTAGAATAAGAATTAATTCAAAAAGCTATACATAGACTCGTGTAAGATGCATGTAGCATACACTGAGTTCGGTTTTTTTATCTAACCTACATCATTTCACTGCTGGGCAAAGGTCTTCCCCTTTTTTCCACATGTCTCTGTCAGCGGCCAACAATTTCCAATCTCTCGCAAAGTTGGTCCGATCGTCACACCACCTCTTTTTAGGTGTACCCCTTCGTCGGTAGCCGTCTGGTGGTATGACAATTTGGGCCCATCATCTGGGAGGTCGGTTTAATAAATTGCAAAATAAAACACACGTATTGAATTAATTCCTTTAATTTTTCAGTGATATACACCTTCTCATGATGTATCACTGGAAGTGGTCGAAGAAGTGTAACTTTCTGAATTTTCTGATAGGTTGATTACAATTCGGTCCACGGTGTTATCAATTCGGTCATCGAGCCCCCTCATGTCTGCTCTTTTTTAACGTGTTCCACACAATTCGCCCATTTTTCTGACGTTATTTGGTTTAGACCAACAGCAACAAAATAACATACACAAACGTAACAAAGAACAATAACAGAAACTCATCAAAAAAAAACAACGGCTGATAATAATAACAATAATTTGTGAACATTTCCGAAATTCGTACAAGCGCGAGCGTAATCCAACACGGAATGACGCGGGAGTCGGGGACGCTGCCGGTCGAGCTTTACCTACAAAGTGGCGTACACAGGTACAGCACCCCTGACGTCTCAAACCGCTAACGGCTAAGTGCAATAAGTCATAATTTATCATATTTTGGAGTGAAAGTTTTATAATGATAAATATCTATGAATGGTCAACTACTATTGATTCTTTAATGAATAAATATAATTTCAAATTATTGTGTTTAAATTTCTACTAAAAGGAACCTCAATAAACTGAGTTTTTGTATGAAAAACCAAATAACTGCTTAGAGACTTTGTAATACGTAAATTAAAAGGAAATTGATTTTAATAACTAAAACTGTGTTTTATTACAAAAATGCAACACAATTACCTAAATTTTGATTTTTAGAGTTGTCTCGTTCTCGGACGGGCCGTGGTATTATGAAATCAGCGATAAGTCGGGATTATCGCTATTTTGTACGATTAGCGATACGTGTCGTAAAATTTGGGCATTTTTTAGTACAGGTGGGGTAAATAACCTTTTGTGCAAGTTTAAATGGCACGGACTATGTACGTTTTTTTTAAGACACGATAATTGAATAATTACGCAATACTGGAAAATTAAAGTGGAACTGTAATTTCAAGAAATGCGTGAGAACTGCTTAATCTTGTTTTTTTTTTCTTTGAGCGCTTTGTGCATTACAGTTACAGCTAATAAATAAATCATTATTGCCCGAAAATAAAAACAGCTTCCAAATTTTTCTTCCGTATGGTCTTGTTTGACTTCCCAAATGCAAGCTTTAAGGTTTCATTAAGCTTTTTGTTACATCCTGTATAATAAAAGAGCTAAGCATCAAAGACACGTACCAAGTAAAGAGCTAGTGGGCAGAACCAAGATGATCTGTCGAGTGATGTCCTCGACGAAAACTACGCTGTCAGATGACACGCCCATCACACAGTCTAGCAGATTGCCACCCGCGCCTTCGTCTTGTACTTGTACCTAGAAAAAAAAAGTTAAAACACAAAACCAGAAATACACATTCTTCTTACGGAGGCATCTCAATCTCAACGGTTCCACCATCAGTCTAGCATTAATGATGGAGAATTTGGGCGGTTTAATTTTCATCCGTCTGTCAGTCTGTACAGATTGCAAGATACAAGATCATTCTGACCATACTGGACACCAGACTAATGGTGTATTGCCTATGGGCAATGTAGACAGCTTACACACTAAATGCTAAAAGAAGCATTGTGTAGTAGGTTATAATAAAATCAATACATATTTTCCTAAATAATGTATTTTTCATTTCTCCTGTTCGGAAAATTGAACTTTCATGTGAAGATAGCCGGGTGGAAAATAGCGTTTCCATCCCTAGGGATGAAAGCCCTAGGTAGAAAGTAATTTAGTTTTAATTGCTACAATCAGACATGGAGTTAATAGTAGATTGTTATACAAGGGGAGAAAGTGACCCATTTCACTCGAGATGTTTTTGGCGCTCGAACTGAGTGAGAGCGCTAATTATTCGAGAGTGAAATGGGTGCTTTCACCCGAGTTAAACATACTATTTTTCATTTCGACTGTGAGGAAAAATAAATACATTTAGCTAGTAATTGTGATCAGAGGATGAGATATTCCGTTGATTGGCGAGAGATAAAACCTCAAGTTTTTGTACATAAAACACACGATTAGAAGGACAGTAACGGCACGGAAGACAACAGAGTAGGTACATAAAACGCGGACGATATCAAATATTTTAAATCATTGTTAAAAATATCGATCGATTTTATGCTTACAGACAATAATAATAGTAAAAGAACGCAACCTTAACCTTGTCATCAAAACAACAAGAGTCACATCTTATTAATAAAATAAACATATTTTCCATATTTTTAAGATTAGCTAAACATAAAAAGCGTGTTTATTATGGTCACTGATTAACAAAAATTACAATTGGTCTAATTTTTAACAATTTAAAATCTACAAATATAATATTCGGTTGCCTGCCATGCATAGTGACACTTTTTTTCATTTTAATTGTCACACTTTGTCTTTGACGATATATTTTTTAGTTTGGTCGATTATTGCACAGATTATAAAGCAGGCGGAGGCGACTTGCCCCGATTTTATTGTTCATTAATCTTCTTACTCACTCCCATCTTTAGCTGTCACTCATAGCGCTATCTCATGAGGCAAAATTAAACCTGGAATTTTGAAGCTTTGGTGACAAGGTTAAGGTTGCGTTATTTTAATATTATTATTTTCTGTGAGAAACAACCTATCAATATTTTTAGCAATGATTTGAAATATTTGATATCGTTCGCGTTTTATGTACTCTGTTGTCTTCCGTGCCGTTACTGTCCTTCTAATCGTGTGTTTTATTAATAAAGACAGTAAACAAACTGATATGTGATTTAAAAACTTGAGGTTCCATCTCTAGCCAAACAACATAATATCTCATCATCGCATCACAATCACATAGCTAAATTTATTATTTTTCCTCACAGTAGAAATGAAAAATAGTATGTTTAACTCCTGTGAAAGCACGCATTTCATTCTTAAATTATAAGCGCTCTCACTCCGTTTGAGCGCCAAAAACATGTCAAGTGGAATGGGTCACTTTCTCCCCTTGATATACTATTGTTACTGGAATGTATTACACAAGACTTATTTGGTCAGTGATATTTTGGATGACTAAACATATAATACTAAGAATTCATATAAATGCATAACAGATAACAGGCTAGTTTCCACTTCAAATAAATCACAATGTTAGTAGTTTTTAATAATGGAGATAAAAACTATTTAATTTCTGAATTGAAATAAGTTTTAAAAAAAAATAAGTTTGTCTAAACACACACATTCGGTCACGTGACCGTAAACGCTTATTAAAGATTGTGACGTCAAGCCTTACACAATGGCGGGCTTTTTTTGCGGTCATAGACAACTCTTCATAGAATATTGCTGCCAAGAAGAGTTTCGGTTGCAAGCAGTGACGTCATATACTATGCCACGACAGATTGAGCGTTTTGAGGCCCATTCAATTTTATTTTATAAAATCATAATTAAATCATGTAAATGTTGAATATTCTTAACAATATCAAGGTTTATATTAATATATTTACTAATGTAAAGTATACAAGCGTAGTAAAAGTATATAAAACGCAGTAATACAGTGCTCACAAGTATTACATTGGTTTACTGTTAACAATCTCTTTCACCATGGAAGTAAAACTAAATGTGTAAATTTTACGATGCCTAATGTCTGACAGGTATCAACTCAGGTTGAGATAAAAGACAAACCGCTTGATACTATTGACTCCACAACATTCTTGGGAATCACTTTAGACTCCAAACTACAATGGGGTCCTCTTATAGAGGCCTTGTCAGGGAAACTAAGCTCGGCTGCTTTTGCTGTATTGAAGAGATAATAATGCATGGACTTGCATGATCACTACAAACATTGTAAACCTTTTGAAAAGAGGCATTGACAATATTCACTGCGTTTGTGTGTGTGCAGCTTCTTCTCAGCACGAGCCCACAATTGTCCCGAATAGGTTGTAAATTGGGTTATGTGGTAGGTTTTAAATTGGGACGTGTAAAAGTGCCCCTAGTGGGCCTATTTGTATAAATAAATGAATTTTAAGACTTTATGGCTATATGAACTCACGTGAAAACATAGTGCACCGCCGACCAAAACATCATTGGTACAGTTCTCTACGCGGGGCAATACTGCGTTGTTGTTAGAGTTGTTGCCGCTTTTCATTAACAAAGACGAGAATATCGCTGCAAGAACAATAAATAAAGTAAATTAATAAACGATATCTTACGATTCAAAATAAATTGTTTATAAGAAATGTCTGTTGCAAAAAGTCACACTTCAAGTAAACGAACACTTACAAAATTTTTGGCCTGTTTCCACAGTAGTGGCCGTCACATAATTTTTCGCCAAATCTTTTAAATATTCTTGTCGGGTGCGCGTTGCCATTGTACTAAACTTTGGCGATTGGATTGCTGCATTCTCACCATTTATAACCTGAAAAATACATACGAATTTGAGATAGAGATAAATTAATTAATACCTACTGTATGTATTTTCAAAGATTGTGAGGAGAATAATTAAATTTTTGTTTATATAGTGTTTTGTCACTATACAAACTTAATAATATAAATTACAAATTGCACTTGTAAAAAGCAACTTTGGCTGTGTGACAGACGAGGAATTTATTAACTATTAATTCCTAGTCTGTCACACATCCAAAGTTGCTTTTTACAAGTGCAATTTGTAATTTATATTGTGAGGAGAGTTGGGTAGTTCCTGAATTAAAGCACTTCAGCACTCTAGTTTCTTCACTTACTCGTCCGCTATCGTCTAATTCGGCTCAATATTCCAGTCCTTCAGTAGCTCAGTGACAGAGAGCATACGGATATAGTTACTGAGCGAGAACGAGACAGACACGGCTCGTCTCGCGTGAGATTCACGCCAAATTTTAGATATCGAAAGCATAAATGTTATCTAACCTCTTTGCAATAAGACTAAGTATTTAGAATTGTTCGATAGATTTATGTTCATGGTGATTTTCAGAGCACTATTTAATTATTTTTCTTGTAATTACTAGTTGCAATTTTGACAGACAGCTACTATATAATCGTAATTCTAGACTGCCAATTATTTTTTAGTCATAAGAATAGATCTGTACACGATACATTAATAATTGAGTTGAAATAATGTGAAGTAGTGAGTGATACGAGGGTCAAACTGAAAGTTCTTAGAAAATCAAAATCTGATTACATTAGCCAGTTATTAGTTTTATTATATCTTTTCAAAATATTGTCCATTGACGTCAATACACCGCTGCATGCGATGGAACCACTGGGAAAAGCACTTTGCCCACTCGTCCTTAGGGGTCTCTTCAATGGCATCGCGATACGCAGCCACCGCTTCTTCAGCATTCATAAACCGCTTTCCTTTAAGTTTTTCTTTAATTTTTGGAAATAAATAAAAATCACAAGGCGCGAGGTCGGGGCTATACGGCGGGTGACCCAGTAATTCAACGTTTGATGTCGCCAAATAGTCGATCGTTCGCTTGGCGGTGTGCGACGAGGCGTTGTCGTGGTGAAGGAGGATCCTACTGCGAGGTCGTTTCTCTCGAACTTTTTCCAAGACAAGTGGCTGTTGCGAAATGACCTATCTTTCCAAAGAACGAGGCCACCATTTTTTTTCCCGCACTTCGATCTCTCTTCACTTTAGTTGGCAACTCCTCGAAAGGAAACACCCACTGAGCAGATTGTCTTTTGGTTTCAGGATCATAACAGTAAATCCAGCTTTCGTCACCTGTTAGTATGTCGAACACAGCATTTGAGTCACCTCCGTTAAATCTTTCAATCATTTTACGGCACCAATCCACACGATGGAGTTTTTGAGCCTTAGTCAAATTATGAGGTATCCACCGGGCGCAAAGCTTCCTGACCGCTAAATGTTCGTGGAGGATTTTGTGCACTTGACTCATACCGATGCCTAAGCTTGTCCGAATCTGCTGATAGGTCACTCTTTTGTCAGTCTCTATCATACGCCGCACAACACAGATGTTATTTTCAGTCGTCGCCGTAGAAGGCCGTCCCTCACGTACATCATCAGTGAGATTAGTGCGACCACGTTTAAACTCATTAAACCAGTTGTAAACAGTCGCACGAGATGGGGCTTCATCGTGAAAGGCCAATCGTAGTCTATCATAACTTTCTTGTTGACTTAAATGACATCGAAAGTCATAAAAAATCATTGCACGAAAATTTTCTCGTGTTAAATGCATGTTGACGTGACACAGACAATTTTCAATTTGCCGCCAAATCGTAAAACAAATGACAAATGAATGAAATATATACTCAGTAATATTGGCAAAGAGTTCTATTTTCAAATTTTAGAATATTTTTTTTATTATATTGTTTATAAGTGGCCAGTTCTAAGAACTTTCAGTTTGACCCTCGTAATGTGATAGTAGATCTACTGAGCTTAATTTACTAGATGAGTGATACATATCTTCGGCGTCCACTGAGCAATATATATAACTAATTTCATTTCAGAGACAGATTTTGCGCATGATTAATGAGCTCACCTTGCTTAAAAGTAAATCGGTGAAAGCTTCACCCTTTGGATACACGGCCCCGTCTTTGATCGGAGGGCCAAATAAAGGCACTTCTTTAGCACGACTCACTGCTATACTGTAATGCGTGTTATCGGTGCACGGATCTATCGCTCTAACAACAACAAAAACGTGTTGGAATTGAGAGCGAATGTTCCGAGGCGTAAAAGGCGCCGCACCGGGTTCTTGGAAGACAATCGTTACTATGTCGTTGCCTATATGTCGCTTTCTCAGCAGCTGCTGCCTATTGTGCGGCGTGTACGGCAGCATTGTCGATACGTGAAACATAATCTCACAACCCTGGTATGTCGTATAGACCGAATACAGTCCAGTGGAATCGGTTCGGTTGTCGAGTCCCGCTTTGTATTTGTCGAAGTCTTTTAACCGAACGGTTTGTCCGAGCGTCTGCAAAAACTCGACAAACGCGGGACCGGCTTCCTGATTGTTGTACATCTCTTCTTCGGTGGATTGTCCGCTTTTGCAATACATGACACCGACTTTATAGTGTCTTGTTACACACTGTTCGTCAAGACGAAGCAACTGTTCTTCTGCTCCGCTGTTAGGTACGCCCAACCTAAATAAAACAAAAACAAAAATGTAAACGGTGGTGGCAGGTTTGCTTAGGTAGGTTGCTTAAGTCTTCTAGGAAAGCTTAGGATGGTGTCAGTTTAAATACATACGATTGCTTAATCGAGCTGCTAAGTGCACAAAAAACCCAGTAAAATTAACTTACTATAGTGGTAAAATAGGATACATAAATAAATAAATAAATAAATATCCTTTGGACATTCCCACACATCGCCATCTAGCCCCAAAGTAAGCTCTACACAAAGCTTGTGTTATGGGTGCCAGACAACGGATATAATACTAAAATACTTTTTTTTTTGTAAATACATACATGATATACATAGAAAACACCCAGACCAATACAAACAGACATGTTCATGCACACAAATGTTTGTATTGCGCGGGGATCGAACCCGCACCCGTTGCGTAGTAGGCGATTTCTCGACCACTACACCAGACGGGTCGTCAAAGTACACATAGTAGACATAATTTATATATTGACTGCGAAATTGAGACCTCGCCTGCTTTTCGCGAACAGGTGTTTCTGCGCTGCTCGTAAACCGTAGGCGATGTCTCAATGAAACGATTAAGCAGTTTACTTAAAACCACTTACCTCAAGCACCCCAGTTGCATTTCAGGTGCAACATAGTCCAGAACCTCCTTCGTGCAGTACGTCGCGCTATTATTGCTCGGCTTGACAGTGGGCAAGGCGTCTTCTAGCACGGAACCTCGTAGCGTCAACAACTCAGAGGTCCTGACAATAAGCCGGTACTGCCACGCGAGCTGCGACGCCGGCGCGGACGCGTCACCGCCTCCTCTGCGCAACTCTACGCGCTCCTTCTTTATTGATATCGCTATGGGACCCAGGTTCTCGTCCATGCCGAACCAATTTTGATGTGCTGGAAAAGATGAGAACTAATTAAACTTTTGATATGCCACAATCGCTAAAAATTAATTGATTTTATGTGAACCCAGCGAACTTGGTTTCGTTCCGGTCTTGTCCCGCTCTGGCCCTGTTTTATGGTTCGTACACTGTATTCGGGGCATTCATACATTGACAAGGTCGTGACCTCGGTCGCCTTACCACTTACTTTCAAACGAAAGAGGCTTGCACACACGTCACTAAAATGGGCAAAACTTCAACAAAAAAAAAGGTGACGCGCGTTCCAAGCAATATTGTCTCTTAGTGGCAAGGCGGCGGTGACTTCGACAGTACATACTAACATGCGAAGTTACAGCCAGTGATTGACCACATTTTATTCACTTTAATCACAGAAAGTAAAACTGAATCAAATTGCCATAAATTCTCATTTTGTTACTTACATTTGGATTCAAGTTACAAAATAAAAGTCATATTAAAGTACTCACGTTGATTGTAGAAATAATTCCTATAGTACAATGCGCCTAGATCCTGGCTTTCCACGGGTAACGGTGTTAGGAGCCTGGCGAAGGGACACCCATGTCTCCAATGTGTTTGCCCCGGAGGGAACTCTAGCACCGAGAGACCATAGGCTGCGCGAGGACGGTGCCACCCTCCGGTTTGACCGGGAATCGCCCCGCGGGCCGTTCGCCAACAAAGGGACACGCAGCGCTCTTCTTCTCCTATAAAACAGTAATTAAATAAACATTATGTAGCATAAGTGGGTGGCAATTCATGGCAATCCATCGCTATATGCTTAAATTTGAGTGAAAAATGGGCCCAGACAATGTTAACATGGATACCTCCTGAAGGAAAGGAATCCATTCTAGGCAAACTATTTCTTTATGGAGTTGGTGCCATCACTTTGACTATCAAGTGTCATCTATTAAAACAAGACTTTTTAGGGTTCCGTAGCCGAATGGCAATAAACAGAACCCTTACAGTTTCATCAAGTCTGTCTGTCTGTCCGATTGTTTGTAATGTAAGTATCTGACATAAGTGAATTATGTTATTATTGTGGGAAATAAATTATATTTAATGCAATAACATTCATATTGTTTGTTTTAAAACACTACAAGTGAGTTATGTGACATTCATAGTGATTATTCGTCTAATGGTATGCTAAAAAGTAATTAACAAAAATAAACTGCCCGCAAGATTATATAGTAATAGTATAATCAGGTATAGTTTAACTTGGGGTACAGTGTAAGTACTTCAAAAACTACTGACTTTGGTGAAACTTACACTGTACCTTAAGTTGAACTATGAACCTGATATACTATTACTAAAGTTACTGTACTGTTACTAAAATAGGCATATATTTTTTTTAAACTGAAACTTAATCCTTATCATCCTTGTTCCAATCTTTTTGTTTATGAAGTTGGATTGAGCTGAAAGGTAGCTTGAAGTATTAATAAATCCAGGTTGAGTGGGTACACACGTGTTGTCTAGTGTCAATAATGTTTGTGTACTCTCCTGTGAATATTTTTTACCACAGTGGAAGATAAAAAGCAATTTAGCAATAATTTACAAGCGGTCTTGTTTAAGGTGATAGACATGAAAGTGTAATTAACTCATTCCTCAGCAATTATGAACATGACTACATCTGATTACATTCACACTGTCCATAACAAGTAGCAGAGATTGGATCCGGATTGCTACCATAAGAATTGTTTTTGAAATTGCTTACTTTTAGAAAATTATACTGAATATTGAAATGATAAAAAATGTAGATTTTGTAGAATGACATACTGTTTACAATAACTAAGGTCAAACAATTTATTTATAATCAAACCATCCAGTAATTTCAATACTCTATTGTTATTATATGAGAATAACCTATGGATTAGTTACTATAGGTTAGAATATTGCTTTCCAATATTTATTTATGATCACTTTTAGATTGTAAATAGGTCATGAGATGACAATACCATAAGCAGAAAATTCTACTACAAATAGCATTCAGCATTAGTCATAAATAATAATGGATGGATGCTCAGAGAACAACAATAATGTGAGAGCTGAATTTGTATGTCACCTGATTCACAAGTGACACAATGCATGTTCTTGCTAGATTAGCATAGTTTAAGGAAAACACTATGTGTTTCACACTTTTATTGAACCATTTAGAAAACAAAATTGGCCGACAAATATTACACAATATTTTATTTTAAAAGCAGGAAAATGTTACTTTAACATGTAATAAATATGGGAAGCTAGAAGCTTATGTCTGAATTTAATTCATTTTTATCTTATCACAGTTTATTTTTAGTCAAACTCAAGTATATATTTAGTAAATAAATTTTTAGTACTGATACAATATTTGCCCAATTAACTAACCTCCAAGCTCATTCCTGAAGAAAGGGCAGCTTTCTAGCAAGTCATTGGATCGTCCATCCCCAGTGTCAGGTACTGCATCTTCACCCGGTGGCAAGCCTTTAGTGGCCAGTAGTGAAGCAGCTGAAGCTCCAGTTGTTGTATTACGGCGCCTACTCAGCAATGCCCCACGGATCTCTGCTGCATAACTCAAGTTGGCCATGAGTGACTGACAGTCATAATGAGCAAATTGCTTTCTCTTGGCACATTCTGTAAGTGCTGAGATTGCCCCATCATCCAGTGTTTGACGTGATAAAGCAGGTGTCTGTCCACCCCACAACTTGTTGAGTTTAAGGCGAGGCTTGGGACTGGCACTCGTTCGAGGCTGTGGCCCGTCTGCATGATCGCTGCTAATCACGTCCGTGAGACGGTCGGTTGCACGCGCCAGTCCAGGAGGCTTGTCTGACGTAGATACTACGCTGTAATTGTGAACCATCGCGGGTAGCCGTTCGCAGCCTCCACCGATCACGTCGATTGAACCGTGACTTCCATATTCACGACGCAATCCATTCCCTGTTGGCTGGTCACTATAAATTAAGTCGAGACTTGAATTGCTGCGGTACATAACATCTCTGGTTTCCTTCCTTCTGGGATCCGGAGCGTACATCGCATTATTTGGTTATCAGTATTATGAGCATAACTTTTAGACAATCCGATAGTATTAATCCAATATCAGCACATTGCAATTATCTTTTGCAAATAAATTATTACCACGAAGATACAACAACATAATTTCGATCATTGTGAAATGAACTGACACTTAACTTTGTCATAGTCATGAATATGAACTCACAACAAATAAGACACATCGAACGAGAAAAAAATAAAAGTTTTAGTAAAGAGGTGTGTAATTAGTGCGAATATAACTTCAATTTTGACATCTAAAAACATAAATTATTTCGCGTAAAACTTAGAAACTCGCTTGTGAATTGTAATACAGTCAATCAACCAATCAACCACAGTGTGCCATAAACAAACTATAGAGAAACCAAAACTACCATAGACAATAGTGGATGACGTATAGTGATGTACTGTCAGTTATCGGTTTTGGAATTAATTCAAAGTTGTTTTTTCCGGAAATGGAAATTTTTTCACGCCACCCAATGAGAAAATAGATTGAGATTCCGTACAAGTCGTTTTTACTGAATAAAACTTTTCCTTTCAACGCATCCTATATTTAGACTATATCTATTCTATTATTATTTAACTGCCTCGGTGGCGCAGCGGTAGGAGAGTCGCACTTTAAAGCGACGGCTGCGCCAGAGGTCCCGGGTTCGATCCCCAGGTCGGGCCAAAAAAAATATACCTGAGTTTTTCTGTTCAGAAATTCATAGGGTAGAAGTTTGGAAATTGGCGGTGTTTCACCCCCGTGCCTCGGAAAAGCACGTAAAGCCGTTGGTCCTGCGCTTGAACTCTCTCCGGTCGTGTCAGATTGCTGTCCCATCGGGCTATGAGAGTGAAAGGAATAGAGAGTGCACCTGTGTTTGCGCACACACTTGTGCACTGTAATATGTCCCGCACAGTCGGTTAGTCATTGTGACGGTGTACGGTGGCCACACCGTAGTCGAAATCGGCTAGGGGGACTACTACTACTACTACTAATATTATAAAGCTTAGAGTTAGATAAGAGTTTTTTTTGTATGTTTGACGCGCTAATCTCAGGAACAGTACTTCCAGTAAGACCGTTTTGAAAAATCATTTCGTGTTGGGTAGCTTATTTATCGAGGAAGGTTAGACTAGGCTACGTTCAACTATTATATTTTCTGTGGTTTCAGTAAGTTATATTTTATTAAAAAATAAAAATCATCACTCTAGATTAACTTTATTGTGTAGAATAAATGAATAATTACAATATTTCATTTAGGGCCGATTTTTCAATGGTCAGATAAAACTTATCAGACTAATAAATTATAAAGCGTCAGATTTAAAAAAAAACAGTTTCGTATGATTGCTGACAATTAGGTGACGTTTTCAAATTAGCCATATTGTTTTTTGTTCGACGAATATTTCCTATCTGACTATTGAAAAATCAGCCTCAGGGCCGATTTTTCAATGGTCAGATAAAACTTATCAGACTAACAAACTATAAAGCGACTGATTCAAAAAAATTACAGGTACCTATGATTGCTGACAATAAGATGACGTTTTCAAATTAGCCATATTGTATTTTGTTCGACGAATATTTCTTAAATCTGACTATTGAAAAACCAGCCTTAGTATGAAAAATGTGCTAATGTGCCCCCTTCTCGGTTCTTATGGAAGTCGTAGTTCATTTTACAACTTCAGCTATTATCATGATAAAGGTATAAAACTATACTATAACTTGTGCAATTTTTGTACGAGTTATTAGCCTGGTCCATCACTTGCAGGACCATCACTGTCGTGGCCTTCATCTGGTGGCTTTTGCCTGTCAGACACCGCACTGCGTGCCGTGGTCAAGGATGTCTGCAGAATTAAAAATAAATACAATTAAATTGGTATGTACATTTACTTTCTTAATGACTTCGATTGTTTAGGCTTGATTGCACCATCTTACATACAGGATTCTAGATGAGCTCGCCCTATCGTCGTTTCAGTCTAAACAAATAAGGTCTAGGCTAGAGTCAAATGCAAACCCATTTCGAAAAAAAAACTTACTTTGACCATAACCGTCAGTTACCTATAGTTTACGAATCGAATTTGGGTTATTTTTGACTTTTCTCATGTAAAATTAGAATGAGGCAACCGACCCACATTGGTATTACTACAACAACTTCTAAATAAATACAAAGAGCGTAAACTAGTTTTACAAAAGCCAGTAATAGATTGCTTGCTGTCAATAAGAAATGAAGGTCTAACAGTTTACGTACAATATCGATAGACATAGACTTCTGAACTTCTTCGTCCAATTGCTTGGCTTCCTCGGCCCCTACGACCTGGGCTCGCAGGCAATCAATGGCAATCCTTACAATGTTCTCAAATTCTTCAAGGGGCAGTTTTACACCGCAATCTAAAAAAATATTTTATTTGTTAGCTGTTACAGATTTGTTTAGAAAACTGATAACCCTATGAGTTAAACATTTTAAACCATTGAATAGCGAAGCGTTATCAATTTTAAATTTATTCTGTTATGACTAACTACTTGGCCGACTGGTGTGTGGTACCAGTTTTTTTTTGCTCGATAATTTTAATACCTTTTATATCTTCAATGGTGTCGAATACGTCAATGCGATCGACGGATTCCGCTGTGATGGGGTGCTCTTCATCAATGAGCGAGTTTACTAATGATGTCATAGTTTCTTCAGTTTCTGTAAGGAGGTAAAAAGCTCAACGTATTATACCTTCTTTTAATCTGCACTGGTTTATTCAGTATTCTACATGACAAGTGAAGTAGCTAAGAATACCACATAAGTGCAGTAACATCAATCAGAATACAAATACAGATCATATGAAATGAAGACCTAGGTCGGCTGGCTCCGCAGTATGTAACAGAGCGGCGATTGCCGGTCCCAAGCGATTTTGGAGCGACTGCTTGGGATCCGTAACCTCTTTCAGTGCCTCTTCCAGAGATTCCATTACTTGTTTCGAGTCTTCGTTAACCACACCCTCCATAGTTTCCACCTAGAGGATTGTATTCAAACATTATTATATTTTTTTATAGTCACATCAAGATTTGATTTCTTAGAGTTACAAGCTCTCTCAAGTCTTACGTGCTGACGAATGATACGATCGGCAAGCGCAGCGAGAGCGTC
This sequence comes from Pyrausta purpuralis, assembly GCA_963924145.1. Classification (NCBI taxonomy): domain Eukaryota; kingdom Metazoa; phylum Arthropoda; class Insecta; order Lepidoptera; family Crambidae; genus Pyrausta; species Pyrausta purpuralis. The sequence goes on from OZ001656.1 coordinate 12,939,355, forward strand.
AAACGCTCGCGTTTGCTTTTTGTACTGACTGGGGTCACCTCCATACCGCAACAACCATTTACGCACCAACGTGTCCACCACTTCATACCGTGACTTCGTCCTAAAATGACATCTCAAAATCATGTTACGAACATCTGATATATGATATTATGTCAGAAGCCAATATCCACATACCCGGAAAGGACATCTGGCAGTTGAGAGGTCAGCTCTTTTAGAAGCTCATCTGCATCGTCACGCGACACTCGCATTGTGTCTAGACAATCATACAGCAACCTCATTATGTTCACATCATACACCATCTTGATCTGTGACCCTAGCGGAGTTCTGAAAAGAGGGTCTAAATTTAATATTTGCGTGATACTTCGAAATCAACGCAACGATAGACTGTATGGAGTTCTGAAATGCACATACGTACATCGGAAAATACTTTTTTCTGGTATGAGCCACAGAACGTGGTGCCATAAACAAATAGATATCAGATCGATCAGACTCGGGCGGAGATTCTGTACGACGCGGAGATATCTGCGATAGTGGTTTCAGACGGAGGCCGTGGATTTCTTCGTTAAGAGCCTACAACGATAAAATATGTATTAGAAAGATATATTGCTTAGAAACTAAATATGATAACACTAATGACCTTTATTTGTTGTAATTGTTGCGAACGCACAATTCGTAGGCGTACTACGTCGCGTTGGTATTGCTCCTGTGTATATCCTCCAGTCATATCTGATGGATCTTTGGGCGGCTATAAACATAAGTGGAAAACATGCAAGTGATAATATGTCAAAAATCCTTAGAACTGATAGGTAAGATAGTCATTATTATTTGTAGCAAATATTATAATACCTTTTGTGGCAATACATCCCCTTGCAACGCAGCGGCTACACGCAGACGATCAGAGTAACGTGAAAGAATGTTTAGGTATTTCTTTTCCAGTTCGCTGTGACGCTCCTGTATAAGACCAAGGTATCAAGAAAGAAGCGAAGTAAAACTAAAGTACCAAAAAATAAGATTACTAAATCCGAGTATCAAGAAATAAGCTTAAAACGATAGCTTATGGTATCATGACAAAAGTTTGATCAGTGCCAAACTGATCTCATCACAATTATGTGTTGAAGGATTTGTCACTCTTGAGTGCGGTCTGAAATACAAAATTGACCGGATGCGAGCAATTTCGTATAGATTGTACTGTAGACCGCACTCAGTGTGACAAATCCTTTTACTTATGAACTTACTCTCCATTGTCGAAGCTGTGTCAATATTTGCGGTATTGCTCCTAGGGTAGCCGAAAACTTGTGTCGTCGCGCCATCTGTCGGAGCAAGTCGTCGAGCGTCTTGTCCACCTTACGAGGCTTGCCAAGTTTGCGCGTGAGCACGTCGCGCATCTTAGCACGCAGGTCTGCCGCTTCTGCCTCCATCGCACGAAGGTCAATATTCATACGGAACAGGTGTGTGCGGTTAACTCTGAAATAAAAGTAAATTAGTGTTTTTTTACTCACAATGCACCGCCCTTTTATACTTAGATTGCAATGTATCATTCATAAGTCATTACTAAATTAGATTACTTATCATTACCATTATTAGTCGCAGGTCGTCCACTGCTTAAAATAGGCCTCTCCCATGGCTTTATTACCCACCGGTTGCAAGCGGTCATCGGACAGAGGCATCCAGTGTACCTAATCCTTCGATCTTAACATGATCGTTTATTACCTATATTGCCAGTGAACGTACAATACTTCGTAAAAACTTGATTAAAGAATCTACAATAAATAGCTTTGCTTAAGATAATACACGCACTTTTGCCGCTGCCTCTGTTGCTTTATCTCCTCCTGCAGTTCTAGTACACGACGTCTCAATCGAGCCAGCATCTGCTCTTCAAATACCACAGTGTTGGAAAGTCCATCAGGTCCGGTGCAACCACGAAGAGCTGACGCCCTTATCTGATCATATCGGAGCACTACTACTTGATCGACCTCGTTCATGCAGCTTTGTTTTTCCATCTAAAACAAAATTAAAATGAAGGAGGTTTCATGAATAAAAAGCATACCAAAAACTTTGACAGTTCCAGACAGTACTAAATAGTTTTGTTTTCGCACCATGAATTCTCTAAGATCATTCTTCCTCTTTTCTAGTTGCAGTGATAGCTTGCGTTTTACTTTGTTGTGAGCATCAATATCTTTCCGTAGCAGTTCTACGAGCCTGTCTTGTTCCAGTATCTCTTGTTCATGCTTATGCCTAGATATTAAAACATCATCAATATAAAAATAATTGTTAGGAAATATTAAAAAGGTTTATAGGTACGAAAACTTTTAATAAAAGTAAAAACCGACTTCAAAACCGAAATGCACTAAAAAGTCTTAATTAAACTCTTCACCATTTAAAGGAAAGGAATCCGTCTTAGGCAAACAATTTCTTTTTGGAGTCGGTGCTGTGATAGTTGATGCTTAATGGTCAAAGTGATGGAACCGACTCCAAAAAGAAATTGTTTGCCTAAAACGGATTCCTTTCCTTTCAATGGTGAAGAGTTTATTTAAGACTTTAAGACTTTTTAGTGCATTTTAGTTTTGAAGTCGGTTTTTACCTTTTTTTTAAAGTTTATTTAATTTCTTCATTTTTAGTGATTACATAAGAGGGTGGGGGGGGGGAGCTACAAATTACCTATCATAAGTTCCGTCATTATTATTACTGAACTCCTAAGCGTTAAGGAGTTCCACCATCAGCTCAGCCCCACAAGATGTTGACTATCAGAAGTAACAACACGTCAACATTAAGATTCTAGTAGGTACACCCTCTAAGTAGGCGAAAAAATTTTTCGATTCGGTCGACAAACGACTGAGATATGAGGTAACATACATAAAAAAAATAAAAAAAACATACAGTCAAATTGATAACCTCCTCCTTTTTTGAAGTCGGTTAAACATATGAGGGAATCAACTGAACCTTGTGTTTCGCAGTTCGTATGTCTTGTTGTAAATGTCAGGTTCACAACCTTCAGGGCATACGTTGGGATCGAGACGGATGGGGCCGATGTCACGGCTGTCCATGCTACCTTCTTCTTCTTCCTCACTCGATGATGACGATTCCTCAGACTCAGATGATTCTATAACACACATATTGTGGGATTTCAGTATAATAAATAGACACAGTGAAATACAGGAAGATAGTCCAAGATCGTAGTTTCAAAATAGTAGTATCCATTTCAGGCTACGAAAGTGCTAGCTTACCATCGTCATCACGATCACGTGGTGGTCGATATTTCTTCTTAAAAATCCTGCGTAAAAAGTCTGCAAATTTGTTGTCCTGCACCAGCTTTTTGAACTGTCTCTGTAGTTCTTGAATCTCTAAGCCGAGGTGCTCTTTCTCAGCGTGATGTTCTTCTATTCGGTGCTCGCAATCTAGAATTTGCTCTTGGACTCCTCGAACCTGCAGATAGACCAAGTAAATAATATTCGTTCAGGTTCAAACTGCTTATACAACTAGAATCAGATTGTTTATGCTAACATCACCTGCATTAGTTTTGCGTACACCCTTTCTGCCAATCTATCTTCGTGAGCTTCAAAACGATTCAGCACATTCATTTCTCTATGCAATTGATAGAGATGTAGTTCAAGTAGCTGGTTCTTTTCCTAGAGCAACAAGGAATAACATACAGTACAAAGAGTCTTCTTTGAGAGACGATTAACCTCTTCATTTGACAGCGTAAGAAATAACTTACTTGCACACGTATACGTTCGCGCTGTAACTGTCTCAAACGTGAGTCATACTGTTGAACTGAAACCTCTGCATCAGCTAGCAGCATGTCTTGTTCATAGAGATGTCTGTATAAGGACAGGATATAGATAAGATTGAATTAAAACCTTATACAATAAAAATATAGTTTTCATGTTCTTCACGTACGAGGGTCGCACTGAAAGTTTCAGAATCGGCTAGAAAAAGAGCTACTGATAATACTTTTTTTAATAATTACGATTAAGGAACTCATGATGAAGCTGTACACGCAGGAAAAAAACGTGTGTTTCTTATTCTTATAATTAGGGGAAAATTTGAAAGACTTGAATTTGAAAGATTTCAAAATTATATTTACTGATAAATTTTTCTTTTTTTTTTGTAATGAATAAGTTTCATTCGGGTCGGAATAAAAAAAAGAGGTTTTGACTGATATTTTGAAATAAACCTATACCTTATGAATGTTTATGACAGGTTTAATCGATCTTAATGTGTTCGAAGTAATCTCAGGGATCATTTTCGTACAAGGTGTCATTTTATGGCGACCGCTGTAGAAAACGTGCGACTGCTAGTAAGCGTTGAGTAATGATTGGCATATCACTAGGTGTAAGTTAGTACGGGCTTTGTAATGACAGAAGAAAAAAACTCTTACTTTATTGTAAGAGTTTTTGATAGTAGTTTTGATAGTTGATGTAGGCGTAAGTGATTTTGAACCACGCAGATTCCAATTCCATAAGGTTAGGCGGACGGTCGAAAACGCCTTTGTTTGGAGTGATGAGGATCAGGATGTACACTGATATAGTGTAAAAATAAAAGTATCATATTTTTCGTATTTGATATTACCATAGGTGACCACATCTAGATTTATTGTTTTGAGTTGAAATGAAAAAGAATATTTCGCCTTATGATTATTTCTAATGAGGCTTTGCCAACTAAAAATATTACGATACGACACAGATCATGAAAAAGATTATTATTAAAAAAAAGGGCTACATACGAAAACAATGTTGATCGACTGAGAGCTGTATTACTGCAGTCTCAGTGTGTCAATAATTGTTATTATTAGTTGTTTTGAAAAATATTGACTAGCAGTGCTTGAGAAGCAGGATCCTCCTAGCCGCGACAGACAACGCCGCGTTTCACGCTGCCAAGTAAAAAAATGCTTTTTTGTCTATGAATGGTGTTGAATCACTGAGTCTCCTTACCTACGGCACAAAATTGTGAGTTTTGATAATTTTCAAAAAGTATATAAAAAATTAAGAGATTCATTTTTTGGACCCCAAAGTTAAAACGTTTGAAAACACGTTGAATGGAATTGTTGGTAACCAGAATGGAATTAAGACTGCTAATTATACAGCAAAACAATAACTGTCTCCTACATACTCTGGTTTTTGATTTTATAAAAACTTGCAGTGAGTCCCACGTATTGTTTTTTTGTCACAAGCTATTTAATTAATTATTCAAAATTAAGTACTAAACCTTTCAATTCTCCTTTCACGTATTTCGATCTCCATTGCTGTTGACTCCACATCTGATCTTGGTTTCAAAAGTTCCCACGATGCGGTTAGGGGTCGCGTTTCTGACAACCGAATTAATGGAATATTGGAAAAACGCATAAATATTTCTAGACTACATCACGTATGCATTATTTAGTGTATTGATATTACCAGTAATGGGTACGAATCTCGGCACTCTTGGCTGTCGTACTCGTGGTTGTGGATAGAGGGTCGGTTTACGATCTTGTTGTGGTATGGCTGTTTTTTTTGCGGCACCTCTGATAGGGACCACCACCGGATCTGGTTTCACCTGCAGGTATTAAAATTATGAAAGAATAACAATTATTGTCATCATAAAAATTTGATTACGTATGTTCATTTATTTATGTGAAAGCAATTTATCTAAAATACTTACTATTTTAATTTTATCCATGTAAGTAAGTCGACGACTTTCACTTTATATAACGTACCTCTAAGTTTCTTTCAGGGAATTCAAGTTCTTCATCAATTTCTGGTATCAGAGGCGGTGCCTTCACCATCTTGTGCGGGATTTCAAAACGAATTTCATTCAACCGTTCACCTATATGTTTCATCTTCTCCACTAAACGGACCTTGTGTTCACGCAATTCTAAGACCTTTGCATTAAAGGCCCTTTTCGTGTCATATATCTGTAAATGGAAGATAAATATGGTACCTCATCAATATACGGTATGGTATCAATAACCTTAGAAATTGTTTCAAAGCTATCAAGTTAAGAAAGGAACCAAGGATATCGTTATTTTGTTTTAACACTATAAATAAAGTGAGACCTCTTTCCGAGCAAGGCAGACCCGCAGTTGTGTGTTGTGTCCTGGAGGTGCGACGTAGTCAGGCTGTGTCTTCAGCAGTCTGTTTCCGATGGTTGCTTCTGCCTCCTTCAGAGCCTCAGCTGCGCCAGGAGGCATCGCATTAGGGTCGGGCTTGCGAGAGAGGTGTTCTTGCCACTGGATGTGTATAATAATTAGGAACATTCATGATTAAGACAAGATAATACCATTAAAAATAGTAAAAAATGAAATTTCTACCAGCTCACCTCAATAAATTGTAAATGATGCCGATTTAGGCGTTGGTGGTAGTTTGTAAGAGCTTTCTTCAAGGGGTGCGGGGGCTTTGGAGGCAGGCCTAGTAGAAATGAAGCAACTCGAGGTGGACCCCATGAAGACTTGCGAGGAGCAACTCGGCGAGTTGTCGAGTCCGCTCGTCTATTCGCATGAATTAAATAAATATATAAAATATAGCCAACTTTATCTTAGCACTATTTGCGAATAAACCTAGCGATAAACCATGAAAAGTCACATTCAATAAACTCCAACAATAAAGGGACATAGACAGAAAGCAAAGTCGAATGAATTTGTTTTTTGTTAGTCCCAAGCTCTAAAAAGCATGATACAGATATTCGCATAGTGACTCCAAATCTCTATAAACATCAATGCTAAATATAGTTATCCTCACCTTAATGCTGCTTCTGCAAGTTCCAATAAATTCATATCCCTAATGTCAGCATGAAATCAGATGTTGCGTGTAAAATGTATGGTATTATTTATACCTTGGAGATGATTATTTATGTCAGTTCGTTCATTACTTGTTCTTAGCTTATTATAATTTACTTACCTTCCCCGTAATGCTGCTTCTGCCATTTTTTGGTATACTTCCTCTAATTGAGCGTAGAATGCTTTCGAAAGATTTTTCTGACGTAAGGGTCTGATCATCACACCTGAATCCCTGCAAAATATTTAAAATTGCCAATCTTATTCTTTGGACCCATGTTATATAGTAAGTCTTATGTAATTATTATCATTTTTACCTGATAGCTTTTAGAGTAAATGGAAAGACGTCCAATTGAATGATGTTTCTTGAGTACATCTTGTGCAAGCCCAGGTCAGAAGCTTCCAGCTGGTGCGCCAGTTTTCTCTTGGTTAACGCTTTGGCTTCATCCAGTTCTTGCTCTTGAACGACTAGTGGTCTCGGATCGAGAGTCACGTCAATTTGTTGGGACACAGGCAGCATACGGTTTCTGGGCGTGAAAAGTATTTAGAATACAGGACGTGTACGTATATTGCATTAATATTTACGGTTTAGCAAATTTTTGTGATCTCAAGCTGCTCAAGTCCGGTCATTAAAATAGTTCAAGCTTATTTTCGATATGGTTAGTTTCGAAATTTAGGCACAGAATACATCTTCTATATATAAAAATGAATCCATATTTCTATTAGTTACAGGATTACGCGTGAACGGCTGGACCAATTTCTCTAATTCTTTTTTTGTTGTGTTTGTTAGAGTCAGCAGAAGGTCTAAATGAAAGAAAAAAAATTAGCGGGTGAACCGAATTACCTGATTTTTATTACTTTGTCAGCTTCATCACAGTTCGGAGTAAGATAAACTATACTAATATTATAAAGCTGAAGACTGTTTGAACGCGCTAAGCTAAAAAACTACTGAACCGATTTGAAAAAAAAAGTTAGATAGTCCAGCGCCCGCATCGAAAAATGTTGCGAAAACGGGGAATATTATTGCTTTTGAGAACTTTCGCTGCGTACGCTGCGTAAACCGTTTAAGTTACACAAAAATTATGTAAGTATGACGAGATTATTCTGCATTAACAGTTCTACAATAAAGTCCGCGACAGCATTTATGTCTATCATGTATGGTTTACTCACTACAACCTTTTTTCTATAGTCTAAATATATGTAGGTAGTTAGAGAGGCGCCGAGTAGCACTTTTGCCGAGTAACGAACGAGTACCGAGTTTTACTCGGTTATTTTTTTTCTCCAACTGAGTACTCGGCCGAGTAACTCGGTTTAAAATCAAATTCCTGTTTCGGGTATGTAAGCAAGTACAATCAGTTTTGCGCAGAATCAGCTTTCATATAGCCACTAGTCGATGATACTAAAAGTCCCATTACTTCAGAATAAGCTGACAAAAGACAAGAAGAGTGGTGGCAGGGCACCGAACTAGGTATCTAGAACTGGCACGTTTAGCACGAGTGTTACTATGTGCACCTACAAGCACCACGCATAGCGAGTGGTTACTTTCGGAGGCTAGTAACATCTACGAAGAAAAAATTAATAGGCTGTTACCAGAAAGTGCAGAGAATTTGTGTTACTGCATCATAATTTTACCTTAATTAATTTCACATATTGATTTCTTTTCGTTAACTAGTTCGCCTCATTTTATCACATTACTACTCGTTTAGTATCATAATTGATAATGTGAAAAATCTCCCCTGTTGTTTAATGATACTCGTATCTACCGCAATATATTGCTTTACTTAAACCGAGTATAGTACGCGGCAATAAAAACCAAGTTCCGCCGAGAACGCCGAGTACCGAGTAATAACCGAGTTCCATCTCTAGATATAGTTATAGTAATTTAGGATGAGTTTGTTTATTTGAACGCGCTAATCTCAGGAACTACTGGACCGATTTAAAAAAATATTTTTGTGTGGGATAGCTAATTATCTATTTATCGAGTAAAACTTGCTCACAAGCTGCTACGGGAGGGGAGGGAGCAAACTAAAAACGTGCGAACGAAGTCGCGAGGTAGAGGTAGTAATTATTAAAATTACGTGGTTGGGGTGGGACGGGGAACAAAGTTCGCTGGGTCTGCTAGTAGATAACAGTATTGGCTTGAGACTACCATTTTTTATTTAGCAATAAAAATGAAAAAAGTAGGACGTTATAGCTGTAAAACTCACGCTTTTATAAGTTTGTTGTATTCTGCCGTGAGTTCAGCGAGGTTGGCGCGCACGCGTTTCTTGTGTGCGTTCGCTATCGCCATCATCTTGTCATACTCTTCCTTCTGTTTGAGCTGTTCGTGAGACATGAGCTCTCCTTCCAGCGTAGTGGGTTCTCTCACTTTTGACACTTTCTACAATATTTGTTGAGAAAACAGTAATTTGTTGCTATGAGTAATTACAAGTTTTTAACACGCTTAGAATGTTTTTTAACACTCACAGTATCATATTATATATTCATTAAGATGAAATAAGAAACCAAAAATTTGCGCACGGGCGGGACTTGAACCAGCAACCACTTATGGCTGACCGGGCCAAACGCTCTTACCAATTGAGTTACCGTGCTGCGTTTTGTGTGGTCCCGCCCGTGCGCAAATTTTTGGTTTCTTATTTCATCTTTATGAATATAAAATATGATACTGTGAGTGTAAAAACATTCTAACGCTTATATTAGCTTTACTTGTTACTACCTATACTCGTATGTATGTAAGAAAATCTAGGAATCTTAATTTGACCCACTTCCCGGTCTTCGATTAGGATGAAATTTTGCACACGCTCTGAGTTCTGATGTCAATACATGACTAGCATACACACGTCATTACAAATTCAATATGGCTGTCAGGCTATTTGCACCCCTAAGTCATGGGTATCAAATGAAGCGGTTTGCTGTCAGAAATACAAAAAAAATATGGTCACGTGACTTAAATCCAACGTGACGTGATCATATGGGTATTAAATAAAAGGGCTTGTAAATGGGATACAAAAAAGTGTGTTTTTTAAACTATTATTTAGTTTTAATTTAGTTCTCAGGTACTTACGGGGAGTTCAGCCGGAGGAAGCAGTGTTGGTGGAGGAAAAAGTGGCTCCGTGAAATTGATAACGTAGGAAAATATGTTTCCATCGGTTCCACATGTGTAGAAATATCTAGACAAAGGTAGATGATTTTATAATAAGTAAAGTTATTTTGTGTTTACAAATAGTATAAAAGCGTTACTTTCATCCAGTCGAGTAATCAATTTGAAAACTACTTAGTGCAAGAGTGGCATTAGCATTACAAAACAGATTAAAATGCGATTATGCTGAATCTTACTTTCCATCGGAGCTAAACTCGAGGCAAGTGATTGCTCCGGTGTAGCGGTCATGCATCGGCAGATAGTAGTTATCTATGAAGTCTATTCGCGGAGTCGGTTGTTTCTGTAATATGAAACCAATCATTACTATGGAAATCATTGAAGTGTGATTAATAACTTTGTTAATAAGATTCTGTATTATGAACTGGAGTACATAGGTTCTCTTTCACATAAGGTCGCTAGCAGCGAGTGACTTTTGGGCAACACAACTGTTGTGTGACAGGACAGTATGTATTTTTATATCTCGTGTGACAGTATTATTGCACAGCACGAATATCTCCTAGATATGTGCTCCTTGTGACCTAAGCAACTTAATGCGAACAGCTCTAAATAGAATGGCACTTACTTCTTCCTTTGCTAGACGTCTGCCCTTCAGTTTCTTGAGTAGTTTCTGTTGAGCCATCATCCAAGTCATATGGTGACACTCAGGAGTATCCTCCTCTTCCGTTGGCATACGGTACACGCGAATGTAGCCTGTGTTCGTTCCTATGATGAGATATCTACCTTCGCACCTGTATGTGATAAACTTCCATAAAAACAATTATTTCAAAAAAAGGAATTGTATGATCCTTTTGATGATTGAAATAAATGACATCATTATTATTAATACGCAGAATTCAAATTAACAATTTGGAAACGTACATCTAGAGTTTTAGGTCATGAACAAAGATGCAAATTATTCAACTTACACAAATTTTAAGGCAGTAATGTCATCACACCATGCGCCGGGGAAAGGTCCATACTTAAGAACTTTATTATTGCCAGGCGTCACCAGCAAGATTGCTCCTGTTCCACGCTGCACAACCCAGACTCCTTCATCACAGTAATTGGCCCAGGTTATAGTCGTACCCAGCATACTTTCGCTTTCCACTAAAAAAATATATCAACATAGTAACCATGTCGGTCACCTTTGAAATCATTAACCAAGTATTCAAAATTGAAGTGTTGCTTACTTAGTTGTATTTCTCCTAACCATTCATCTTCTTCGTCATCATCATCTCCAGCTTCTTCTTTCGCTTTTAATGCTTCTTCATCAATACTGGCCAAATCCTCTTCTTGAGGAAAAGGCCGATGGCGCATACTGTGGTAAAAATCATCATTTAATAT